>UESW01001774.1:317736-359165 GCA_900491605.1 Calamus simplicifolius | reverse complement strand
ATAAAATAATTTTATTTTTTTAATATAATCAGTCAAATAGGTACCTAGTGGGTACCTATTTATCCAGATATCTTCATTTCGGTTTAACGAAATGAAAAGAATATTTTGCTAATAAAGATGGAGACCGATGTAGACCGTGAGCCGCTGCCATCCCTACTAGGAACCACGGTTGGCCTTGTCGCATGCTCTTTGTACTCCTGCGGCTCATATTTTTCCATTCATTGAAAGCATATAATTAAAAAGGCCAAAAACCTCTTGTTAAGGGCCCTAACAACGCAAACGGCAGAGACTCATGGCTCTTCCTTGTATTGTGGCCTCCCTGCCGCTTGTTTTCCTTATCCTTCCATTGCTCTCTCTTCTTCTAACCAGGAAAAGGGAGGGAAAGAGCATAGCTCCCAGGCTGCCACCAGGCCCAGCCAAGCTTCCCATAATTGGCAACCTGCACCAACTGGGGAAGCACCCCCACCGCTCCCTCGGGCTACTATCTCAACAGCATGGCCCCCTCATGCATCTGAAACTTGGTAACATACCCACCCTTGTGGTGTCATCTCCTTCCATGGCCAAGGAGATCTTCAAGACTCATGACATCGAGTGCTGCGGCCGGCCGCCTCTGGTCCCCTCTACAAAGCTCTCTTATGGTTGCTTGGATGTTGTCTTTACACCGTATGGAGACCAGTGGAAGGAGCTTCGAAAGGTTTGCATCGTTGAACTCTTTAGCAACAAGAAAGTGCTCTCTTTCGATCAATAAGGGAGGAAGAGATTAAACGAACTATGAACTTGATATCTTCTTGTTCTGAAAATTTGGCCCCCATCAACTTGAGCAAGTTGTTATTCTCCCTTTCGGGCAGTATCATATGTCGAATTGCCTTTGGTAGAACCTACCATGGTGGAGAAGAAGATCGATTTCACAGCATCCTTAAAGAAGCCCAAGCCATGTTAGGTGGCTTCTTTGTTGCCAACTACCTACCAAGTCTCGGATGGATCGACAGGCTTACAGGAATGCAATCGAGGCTTGAGAAAATATTTCTCCAACTCGATGGTTTCTACCAACAACTCATCGATAAGCATGTCGAATATCCAACGGGGCCACAGCATGATCAAGACGAAGACACCATCGATGCTTTGCTCCGCATTCAAAAGGATGTAGATTATATTACTCAAGATCACATCAAAGGAGTGCTGATGGTATTATTTATACACCACCCATCTATCCCCACTTCAAATTCTTGTAGGTCGAGCATATTTTCTATATTAGTTATAACTTTTAATTTTTGTTGCAGAATATCTTCGTAGCTGGAACGGACACATCATCTTCGACGGTAGAGTGGGCGATGACAGAGCTCATGCGGCACCCGGAAGTGATGAGGAAGGCACAAGATGAAGTCAGAGGCTTGGTTGGAAGGAAAGGAAAGGTGGAGGAGAGTGATCTCCATCAGCTTCACTACATCCAGTCTGTTGTGAAGGAGGTGATGAGGCTGCACCCTGGGGCTCCACTGCTTGTGCCAAGAGAGACGATAAAGCATTTTAAGATCAATGGCTACGACGTCCCACCCAAAACAATGGTGATTGTCAATGCAATGGCGATCGGGAGAGACACCAGTACTTGGGATATGCCTGATGAATTCAATCCTGAGAGGTTCATGGACAGCTCTGTTGAGATCAAGGGGTACGGTTTCGAGCTTATAGCATTCGGAGAAGGTCGAAGGATTTGCCCTGGGAAGAATCTCGGATTAGCGGTTGTGGAGCTCACGCTTGCAAGCCTTTTGTATCATTTCGACTGGGAATTGCCGAGCGGCGTGAGGATAGAGGACATCGACATGGATGAAACAACCGGTATTACGGTGCACAAGAAATCAGCTCTCTGTCTTGTGGCCAAGAAATACGTTGAGATGGATTGCTAGACTGTTAGTGGTGCCTTTAAATCTATCAGGTCTATTCGACAATGGTTGTTTTAGATTTAGATCGGTCATCCAATCTGTGTGTCTTTGTGCAACTATGTATAACTCTGGTGGAGACTTCGACGCTTCATCCTTGCTAGAAATGCCTCGAGATGATGTTCTTGACGGTGAAAATGAAATCAATATCTTTGCGCTCGTTTCCGCAAGTTTCACGCTTTTTAATATCTCGTTAAAATTTTGCAGCAATTGACGTGTTAGAGAGAATTTGGTTTGATAAATTCGGTTAAAATGGAAAATTTTAACATGTTAGATCTTTTGCAGCCCGATTCCAAAATAGTTTTTTTCCCTTTTTTTTCAGGTTCTTCTCAAAACTCGAAAGATGCTGGTTTTACTTATTAGCCAGAATAGTTTCTATAGTATTGTTGTCGGTTTATTTGGTTGGTTACGTTCTGTTTAATAATGAGTACATACTTCAACTTTCCTCTGTCATTACACTACAAACTGCAAAGTCCTCTGTTTTTTCCCAAAAGCCTTTTTGGGAAAAAAAAGGGACATGTGGCATCTTTTTTTCCTAATTGGGATACAATAATACATATAATTCACTTAATGACCTATAACTTTATATCTTCTGTTTTATGATGATTAGGTGTTAACTTTTTTATTATTGTAAGACAAACTTCTTATATAAATGATCTCCTCCTTCTCATGACTTCAAGATAAAGCTAATACTTTATAATAAAAATTAAAAACAACAATGATAATGGTCAGCTCAAGTCTGTCTTCTAGATTCATCCAAGGTTAAGATTAGCATGCACATACTTTGGTAATATTCTAAGCTTTGACTCAACCTACTTAACAAATAGATATCAAATGCCTTTTATCAATTCGTTGGAGTCAACCATCATGGTCAGTCCATATTGCTTGATTGCACATTATTGTCTGATAAAAGGACCGAGACATATAAATAGGTTTTTTAGCCATAGTTGGATGTAAATGGCGGTCAAGCACCTATTGCCATAATAACTGATCAGGATAAGGCAATCGAGGCTGCTGTTATGAGGGTTTTTCCTAACACACGACATTGATTTTATTTTTGGCATATATTGAAGAAGATACAAGAAAAGATTGGCCATATTTGCATAGAAAATCCCAAATTTATGGTTTATTTCGATGAGACGATATATGATTCACTGACCATATAGTTATTCGAGGAAAGGTGGGCATATCTTATGGAGAAATATAAAGAATGCAAGGCTATAGATTCGTTAAATGGTCTTTACAATGTCGAGATAAATGGGTCTCAGTTTACTTTAAGGATACATTCTTCACAGATTTGTAGGACATTATGTTTGGTTCATGTTTATGTTCAATGCTTCTTTTTTTGACACAATTATGTACAGGGATGTCCACTACAAGAGATTTTAAATATTGCGACGCCCAAATGCGTCGCAATTGCGTCGCTAAACATGATATTGCGACGCAATTGCGACGCAGGGCGTCGCTCAACTGTCCGTCGCAATACCCTTTCGTCGCAATTGCGTCGCAATATTGCGACTCTCTGCGACGCTCTTGCGACGCCACATTGCATCGCAATATTGCGACGCATGCAAATGCGTCGCTAAATTTAAAATAAATTTAGTTAGAAAAAAAATTATTATTAAATATTGCGACGCACTAAATTGCGTCGCAATATTTAAAATAAAATTTTTTAAAAAAATTATTATTAAATATTGCGACGCACTAAATTGCGTCGCAATATTTAAAATAAATTTTTTTAAAAAAATTATTAGTAAATATTGCGACGCAATAATTTGCGTCGCAATATTTAAAATTAATATTTTTAAAAAAATTATTATTAAATATTGCGACGCAATATTTTGCGTCGCAATATTTAAAATTAATATTTTTAAAAAAATTATTTTAAATATTACGCACTAAATTGGGTATTCCATTTCGCTAAATCTAAATATTGATACAAACATTTTTCACTCAATCCAAACAATAATATATTTCAAAAAATAGTTTATATATTAAAATTTTGAAGTTTTTACAACATAAAAAAAGAAAAAAAATACATCAAGAATCTGAATGATCACGTGGAGGCTGTGGAGGCTGAAGACTCTGCGACAAGCGTCTAACCATATCCCGCAAATAATGCATCTCATCTCGCATGTCTGCAACCTCCTGATCCCGGCCTCGCATACGATCCTCAAAATCCTGCTCGACCTCCTGCCGAACCTCCTCTGCAATAGATCTGCGAAGCTCCTGTAAACGCTCGGGAGGAAGATCAGCAGGAACTCGCGAGCTGGAGGCCTGATGGGAAAAAATGTAGAAGCTCTAGTGCCCATACCATAGACCCTGCGGTCTCGTGGCTGGGCACCAACAGCCTCCAAAAACACACGTCGACTCTCCTCTGCTGAGAGTTCGACGGGCGTCTCCCCATCAGTAGAGTCGACCTGCGATGCCTGGGAGCGAAGCTCCTCGACTCGTGTCTTGAAAATATGAAATCAACAATAAATGAGTTAATAAATTTCTCGAAATAAAATTTTAGAAATTAAACAGATACTACATAAATCTAATTTCTTACCGCAACCTCCCGTGATCGCGTGTCGACCCAGGAGCCGTCCCTCCTGGTGTGTGTCGCCCTGAATAGACGAAACTCACCAGGATCTCCGCCCTCCTGCTCAGTCTATAACAATAAAAAAAATGATATTAATACAAATATTTGTAAATAACTAAAATAGTAATTAAAATATTTATGTTTTCTTACCATACGCCGTCTGTGCTCCTGAATCGAAATGGAGCCCGAAGTATGACGGGAGAGACCCGTGCCAGGACCGCCCTTCTCAGATCGGCGGTTCGTGCTGGCTGATGCGGACCTCCTGCGCCAGCCATCGGACTCCCAGGCCTGCTGCCACTCGTGCCAAATACCCTCTGGCACGTGCGCAGGACGCTGACCCGACGACCTCCAACGATGAAGCATGTCGGAGTATCGGCGTCGCGTAAGAGCCTCCCATGCTGCCCTAATGGCATCATGGGTGGCAGGATCCCACGTAAACTTTTTCTGCATTAAAATAAACAGTTAGTTTCTGAATTTATTAACTTTAAAGAATTATATATCACTGATAAATTGTATTTAATAAGTTTACCTAAAACTCAGAAAAATAAAACTCCCTCGTGGCTGGCGATACGTGGCGCCAATCGTAGCCAGTGGGATCTGCATGCCTCTGAAAAACGGCGCTGATGTGGCTGGAGACATGATGCTGCTCAATGAATCTGTTAAAAAAATGCAAGTTTATAAGTAAATGACTTAAAAACATAAATAAAATATTTTTAATTAGTATATACTTACATCCCCTGAGCATCAAGTCTAAGTACAGTGCGGCCGCCGATCGCGGAAGAACTCTCGGAGGTCTGTGCCGATCGGGTGGATGGTAATACTGGTGCAGAGATCGAAGGCTGCGCCTCTGCTGGAGATCCAAACTCTCCATCTCCGACGCTCATGTGATCTGATCTCGCAGGATCCAAACTACGTCTCTGCTCACCCAAACTGTCATCGGTAGATCTACCTCTGCCCCTCATACTGAAAATACTAAAGATTCACACAATTAAATTACGATTAATGATTGACTATGTAAGAATTTAACACTTATAAAAAAAGTTAAATTTTAAAAAACCTTTATGTTTAATCGGTGTCATTTGTTTCGTGAAATGTTGGTTCAACATCCGATGCCGTATCGGATTGCGAATCAGTTTCATTATCATCGGAAGGAAACCGAACATTTGCATCCGTAATTTGTTGGACATCACCACTTGGATCTCTAAGTGATGTTTCAGGAGCCCTTGTGTCATCCTCAATTGCATGCATTTCCATCTCATCCTCTTGAAATGCAGGGCACTCGGTTGATTGACTTGATGAACTCTCCTCTAATACGATTGTTGAACGTGGGACGATTTTAGAAACGGCCCACCAATCTCGCTTGTCGTTGCGCAAACTTGGATATCCGCAGTAAAATACTTGCTGAGCTTGGGATGCAAGGATGAATGGGTCATATTTCTGTAATCTTCGTCGATGGTTCACTTCAACCAAATTATAGTCGTTATGAACCCTTTTGCCCACAGGAACTATCGGATCGAACCAATCACAACGAAACAATACGGTTCGTTTCATAGGCCAACCGGGATATTCAACTTCAACCACCTCTACTAACTTTCCATAATAATCCTGCATATTTGCTCCAACACTTTCTCCTTTTACACACACGCCCCAGTTCTGCGTGCCTCTTGAAGCTGCTAATCGTTCAATCTGAAATTTGTACCCATTTACAAAATAGCCAGTAGAGGTTGTTACGGTCTTCAATGGCCATTGCGATAGACATTTAATGAAAATATTGTCGGTTGTCGACCATGGCCCGTTGACCTATAAATTAATAAGCTATTGACATCCAATTCAAAAAAATAATAGTCATTATCGAAATTGATTGAGTGATACTACTCACAAATTCATAAAACCAGTAAGCAAACTCCGTTTCTAATTTCTGCCCAATTGCAACTTGACTGATGTCGGGATTCATCTGTCGTTGTCTATCACAGAACATCCTTATGGGATGAAAAGGATGAAAACTACTGTTAGAAATTAAATATTATGGTATATTATTATATAAATTTAAATTTTCAATTTAGCATTGAAGTATACACTTACTCAATATAAGGATCGACTTCTCGACAGTTCATTAGGATGTAATAATGTGCTGCATTATACTCCATATCGCTAAGATTTCTTGACTTCTGCCCACCAAATGAACGGCCGATAGCTTTAAAAATTGATATTCTACCGTCATTAGCTTCTGCTTCGTCCACACATACGTCATCGTTGCGACCATGATTTCGGCTCCTCGTGTGGACGTGACCCTCAAAGTAATGTGAGGCAAAAGCTGAAACTTCTTCGACCAAGTGTGCATTGCATATAGAACCTTCAACCCTTGCTTTATTACGCACATTATTTTTTAACTTCTTAAGATACCTATATGTAAGTTGCAAAAAAAAATTAACGAATTTTTCAAGCAATGAAATAATATTTGAAATGTCAACATATCTTAATGATGTATATATTTACCTCTCGAAAGGATACATCCAGCGATACTGCACGGGACCAGCTATGCTCGCTTCGTATGGCAAGTGAACCGGTAAATGCTCCATTGAGTCAAAAAAACTGGAGGAAATATTCGCTCAAGCTTGCATAAAATAATTGGAATTTCCTCCTCAAGCCTTGCCATGGATGCAGAAGTAATGACGGCGGCACATAACTCCTTGAAGAATAAGCTGAGCTCCGTAATTGCCTTCCAGACATTTGCGGAAGCAACTCACGAAAAGCTATAGGTAATAATCGTTGCATGAAAACATGGCAGTCGTGGCTCTTCATGCCGAACAACTTGAGCTTATGCATGTCCACACACCTACCGATATTTGAGGCATAACCATCTGGAAATTTTAACCCTCTTAGCCAGTTACATAAAACTTCTCGTGAATTTCTGTCAAGAGTGTAACATGCTTTAGGATAGGTCCCATCGGCACTCCTTCTCAAATCACCTCTTCTGCAGTACTGATTAAGTTCTTCTCTTGACTTTGCAGTATCTTTTGTTTTTCCCGGGATGTTTAGCACCGTGTTAAATATGTTATCAAAGAAATTTTTCTCGATATGCATAACATCCAAATTGTGCCGGATGAGATTTGTGCTCCAATAAGGCAAATCCCAAAATATACTTCGCTTCTTCCAGTTATGTTCTTTACATATACGGCTATTTATTCTATCTGCATCCGGTTCCCATGCATACATCAACCCCAAATGCTCTATAGAATCAAATAGATCCGTGCCGGACCTAACCGGTTCGGCAAATTTTGTGACTGCTTTGTTCTTCCGGAAGGCGATCAAGTTACGCCTGTAAGGATGATTTGGGGGCAAAAATTTCCTATGGTTATCAAACCATGACTGCTTACCACTCTTCTGCAATGTAAATGCATCTGAATCATACATGCAATGAGGGCATGCCAGACGTCCAGCAGTGCTCCAACCAGACAACATTGCATATGCCGAAAAATCACTTATTGTCCACATCAAAGCAGCTCTCATTAAGAAATTTTGTTTCATAGAAATGTCGTAGGCTACCACTCCTGTTTCCCACAACATTATCAATTCGGCCACCAACGGTTGTAGAAAGACATCGATTTTTTCCTTTGGATTTGATGGTCCTAGAACCAAAATGGTTAAAAACATTGCAGGATCTTTCATGCACTTCCACGGAGGAAGGTTATATACAGTCAGTATCACAGGCCAACATGAATACTGTTGCCCCGCTTGACCAAATGGTTGGAAGCCATCGGTACAAAGACCTAATCTCACATTCCTTATATCTTCAGCGAAATCAGGATGATTTTCATTGAAATGATTCCAAGCCTTTGAATCTGATGGATGCCGCATTTCATCCTCTTTAGATTCATGTTCGGTATGCCATCTCATATCAGCAGTTGTTGCCTCAGATCTGTATAATCTCTGCAGGCGTGGGGTAAGAGGAAAGTAATGCATCCTCTTGTAAGGCACACTTTTCCTCCTACTTGTACCGGCTCCTTCTTCTGTGTTTTTGAACCTTGACTGCCCACAAATCTTACACCATCTCAGCTCTGAGTCTTCACCCCAAAATATCATACAATTGTTCAAGCAACAATCGATCTTATTAACTGGGAGCCCAAGCCCACGCAACAACTTCTTTGTTGCGTAAAAACTGTCTGCGGCAACATTATCATTTGGCAGAATTTCTTTGATTAACTCAGCTACAGAATTGAACGTCTTTTTTGATAATCGATGTTCTGCCTTAATATTCAACATTCGAGCAGCTGTAGAGAACTGGGAATGACCCTCACACCCAGGATACAATTCTTGATTGGCAGCACGCAACATATCGTAAAATTGTTGTGCTTCTGGATTTGGTTCTTCCATAAATGTATTCTGATTGAAGTCATTACCCGATGCATTCATAACCATTTGTTCATACGTGTTTAAATTCACATATGGTTCATCAACGGGAATTGACTCTTGTTGGCCTATAACAGCTGCTGGAATATCCTCTGGTTCACCATGACAGTACCAAACATAGTAATCAGGAACAAAACCCTTCTTACACAAATGCACCTTAACAGTTTCCACATCTCTGTAGGCTTTATTCTGACACATGTGGAAGTTGCATGGGCACCTAATCCTAGGCCCATCCATCCATTCAGGTTGGCTACATGCAAAAGCGATAAATTCTTCCAATCCATTCAGAAAATCTGGATTCAGCAAGCCATCTTTTATCCTTGCATACATCCATGAGCGAGTCCCGCTCATTTTTGACCGACTTATACAAAGTCTGGTAAATCATTAAATGAAACCAAAAAATAAAACTATATTAGTATTAATAAATATATAACTAAATTATTTCTTGGGCACAATTATATAAGGTTAATTACAACCAATTAAATCATTTAGAAGTACCCAAATTTACCTTAAGGATACATTCTTCGCAGATTTGTAGGACATTATATTTGGTTCATGTTTATGTTCAATGCTTCTTTTTTTGACACAATTATGTACAGGGATGTCATCTTCACAAAGGAGCAAGAGCATCAATCACTTCTTCAATAGATTTATAAATTCAAAGACTACACTCACGGAGTTCATAGATAAGTACGAAGGTGCCTTAAAGAAAAGGTATGGGATAGAAAATGAGAAAGATAATAGGACATTGCAAACGATTGCTTTTGTAACTCTTTTTTCGGTCGATTTTCTCATTGGGATGTTGTAAGTCTCATCTACAGCATTCGTTTTAAGCATGGATGTCATAGGTTTGTAACTAGAGTTTCTTAATAATTCAACTAGAGTGTAGTAGCTCTTTTTTCGGATGATTTCCTCCTTGGGATGTTGCAAGTCTCATCTTCACCGTTCGTTTTAAGCATGGTTGTCTTAGTCGTATATTTGGCTTGTTTTAGCTCTTTTTTTGGAGGATTGGAAAGTGCTTATCTTGTCAGCCAAGGAGAGACTCTCGCTTTGCTATTACGTACGAATATGCTTGCATGGGCGACAATTGTTTCGAATCGGGGATTGGAACACAGAGTTTGACGAACTTTAGTTTTTCGACTCTTAGCTTATTAATGGTTTTTGTTCCCCAACTCGATGGCTATAAAATGGGGAAATGATGAGTCTTGCTTGCAACCATACGAAGTGTTTCCTTTGTTTGAGAGAGGGAGTTCGGGAAAAATTTTTCAACGTGCCCCACCGTATCTATAAGTAATTATGATGAAAATTTTAAATGAATAAAAATTTTCATAGTTGCCAAACTTACTAGTCATGAACATTATTCGTTTTAGATAATCATTCATCACACCATCCTATAAAAGCTGTTACGATACCCCAGTTCTCATCTTACGATACCCTAGCTTTAAAACGACGACACCCGAGCAGAGAATATCAAGGCATGAACTTATGATATCCCATAAAAGCTGTTTCGACACCCTAGTTCTCACTTAACGATACCCTACCTTTAAAACGACGACACTTGAAAGGCCAAAACTTACAACATCCCAGAAAGGCTGTTACGATACCCCAGTTCTTAGCTAACGATACCCTAGCTTTAAAGCGACGACACCGAAGCGGAGACTGTTAAGGTAGAAACTTACAAAATCCCATATTTAGGCTGTTATGATACCCCAATTCTCATGTAACAACATTCTAGCTTTAAAGCGATGATACTCAAAAGGTAAAAACTTACAACATCCCAGATTTAGGCTATTATGACACTCTGGTTCTCATGTAAGGACACCCTAGCTTTAAAACGACGACACCAAAGGCCAAAACTTACGACATCCCAAAAAAGCTGTACGATATCCCAGTTGTAAATTTATGACACTCTAGTTTTAACATTATAACATCCCAGATGAAAACTTAAGAAACTCAGAAGTAAAAAATGCAAAAGTATAACGATAAGATTTCTGACATCCATGTAAAGCACCATGACATCCATATAAAAATTCTACATTTCATAAATTCTGAAATAGTATTAGTATGAATAAATTACATCAAATTTTTAATCAATGAATAATGAAAAAATTAAGAACAGTTTGTCACAAACTCGTCGATCTTTTGTTGAGGCCTTCTCTCAATATCCTCGCTGCTATTATCACCGGTAATATCTTATTTCATCTTCCATGAAATCTATCTTTATATCAGGATTGTCCCAACGAGAAAGGAATTTCATGTACTTCAAACAGTAGAGGCCGTAATCCAATGATCCAGTAGGTTGACTTGGGTAATCCAAATTCTCTTCCATCTGCCAATTCATCACCTCTTCCTTATCGTAGTATATGGAATATGTGGCCAAGAATGATATATCATTTCTTCGCATTGGCCTTGTACCTAGCATTGCATTTTAATGAATTCAGGTGGATGAACACATTTCTTTCCATGTCGACAGCAACCAGATGCCAGTGCAACTTTTTCGAGTTATGATGGAGAAAATAAACCAAAATTGGGCCTTTTCTTCATCAGTTACTCTATCAAATATCGTAGCCCCAGCCATTGCAGTGAGTTCATGAGCAGATAATGAAGAATTCAGACATAAATCGGTTGTCAAAACAGATGCAAAGATGCACTTATGATATCGGTCTGGGTGCTTTGCCCAAGTTTTTATCAAAAACTCCTGCCCAGCATCAATAATCTGCCAATGCAATGTAAACCGATTAATAATATTCTAAAATCAACATCGAGAAAAGGTTTTCTAAGATACTTACATCATCGATTATCATAACTTTGTAATGAGATCTTGAAGATTTTTTCTTGTAATGGCGCCACCTAATTTATTAGTGTACACAATCTCATCGCTTATTCGTTCGCTCAAAAAACTTTTGATAATAATTTAGACATCTTCGATTCTTATGTCGGCCTTTGATGTGCCCACTGTCTTCGACGGGCTTTCTAGGACGGGCTGTCTCATAAGAATCTCCTGTGACCTTGGAAGCCTTACGCTTCCTGGGCTCTTTTTTAACCCTCTTAATAAACGAAGGCATTCCAAAGAATTGTATGTCCCCCTCATCGCCCTTTGGCACATGGGTGATAATTTTATTATCAGAGGGCATCGTGGTGACAAGTTTATTATCAGAAGGCGCAGGATGATGATTATTTCCTCAGATTTTGGCTCCTCTTGGCCCTCCATAGAATGCCCCTGACCCTCTTCTCCTCCTCTTTATTTCCATTCCCAGGCTCAGTTTGATAATCCAAGGAATGCCCCTCCTTCCTCTTCTCCTCCTCTGTATTTGCATTCCTAAGCTCAGTTGGACACTCCAAAGAATGCTCCTTCTTCCTCTTCTCCTCCTCTGTATTTGCATTTCCAGACTCAGTTGGACACTCCATGTAATGCTCCTCCTTCCTCTTCTCCTCCTCTGTATTTGCATTCCTAGGCTCAGTTGGACACTCCAAGGAATGCCCCTCCTCTGTCATCTCCTTCCTCTTGTCCTCCTCATTTGTTGCATTGCTCTCCTTTCTGAGCAATGAACTGAGGAGGCTCTCAGCTATGGAAAGCCTATGCCTGACATCGTCGAGTTGATTCTTAACGCACCCCAGTTCAATGCTCAACTCGGCACAGCTTGCATAGCTTTTTATTGGTTCAAGGGATGCTATTGTCTGTGGAGCAAGAAGCCATCACTCTTGTGATATTAGTAGAATAGCTCCCTCCAACTGCAAGGCAAGATGATAAACAAATTATCTAAAACAAATAATAATAAATTAAGTAAAAAAAATATTTATAGAGCAATGGATTATCTTACCAAATTGTGAGGCTAAATGTTGGCAACCCGAACAGACTGAACCTTCAATTGGTTGTCATACCACTTTAATAGCCAGGGCAGTTTATTGGGATATGACATTGAAGTATGCTCGAGGAACCATCATGATAATTTTGTGATATAAAAAAATAAAATATTTATAAAAAATTATAATAATGATACTCTTTTTGTATCTCAATAATCCTTATCATCAGCGCTACCGAGCATCCAAACAGGATAGGCTGCCTCCTAACCTTGTTTACTCTCTTTGAGTGGACCGGCTTCTTGGATCGCAAGCAAGTAACAACTTCTGGAAGGGTCAAAATGATCAACTCCTTGAATACGGAAGCCCATTCGATCCTTTATATTTGAGTTAAGTCATCCAAGTACTGGATGAGATATCATGGACATGTCTGATTAGACTTTGGAGCCAAAAATATGGCAAACATGTAGGCGATCCAAAGTCTGAAAGTGTCCTCAATATCCTCCTGTATCTTGGATGATTGGAGTCCATATATTAACTTCTTCAGCCCCTTTTGACGAAGATCTAAACCCTGGCCAAATCGTCTGAATAATCTTCTGTTGAATAATTGGCAAGACGTGTCAATCTTTTTCCATGAGCTGGAAGATCCAGAATCAGTGCGACTTCGTTGGCACTGAATAAGACCGCCTTGCCATAGAAAATAAACTCCTCGCCTCCATTGTGACATCGCATAATATCTGCTAGTAGTCATCCATCGACTAGAACATCTGCATATCGATGAAGGCACCAAATGGGTCTTTCGGATAAGTTCTGTATGTTGTGTATTAAACCCCATCTTCCAAACATTCTGAATGTAAACTGTCAGCTTGCAACTATTCTTAAACAACTGGAAAGCCTTTACTACATGGACTGGATTAATTCTCAAGTCATCTGAAACAGATGGAATAAACATATTTGTCAGATTAAGGAAAAAATATATATTTGGTGCTGGGTGCCATTATATCTGAACTAGGGTGTCATAATATTTTGAGAAAGGATGTCATAATATCTGAATAAAGGAATCAATGTGATGTTTACTTCTTCCCGATTCTGTAGCTTCATATGGAACGGTGTTGACCCAATTGAGGATTTTGATGATTAACAAAACTATTTGAGTATAACATTTGAAGTTACTAATGATTTTGATTAAGTTTTTCAGATTATAAGTCGATTTGATAATCAAAATCAAGAGTCAAATCAAGTTCTGGTTCGAATCTAATGTCAAGGTAAGATTGCAGACATTAGAGTCGACACATGGAATCATAGAGTCGACTCCGGAAAATGGCACAGACTTAGAGTCGACTCCGGGACTGTTAGAGCCGACTCCAACAGAAAAGACAGAACGATGGTTTTTCAGGCCACGACTTAGAGTCGACTCCCGGACTGTTAGAGTCGACTCCAGAAGAATTTTGTGTCGACCCCAGAAAAGTCAGAGACACTCCAGATCGAGCGGATTAAAGAATTTCGAGTTAGAGCCGACTCCAGAAAAGTTAGAGCCGACTCCAGAATGTCAGACGCGACTCCAGAACTGTCAGAAACTCTAAACTTTATCTTTATCTTTTTTAATCCCAACGGCTATTGCTATTTATGGATCTAATCCTTCTTACACTTGTTTCTAATGGATAGTTTTAAACTATTTATGGATTAATCGGGATCTATAAGAAGAGGGTTTGCTGCATTCGAACAAGAGGAGACAAGAGAGACAAAAAGAAAGAATAGAGAGAAATCTGTGAAATCCATCAGAAAATCAATAGAGAAAAGAGGGAAAACTTGTAAAGAAAAAATCATACTGATTTTCCAAAAGAAAAGAGAGAGATTCCAAGCTTTTGTTGTTCTATTTCGAAGAAATCTCAAGAGAAGAAAGAAGCCTTAGTTTTTGATCTTCTGAGTCTCAAGAGCATCTTGAAGGAAGATCCATTCAAAGGAAAAGAAGGAAGAAGCCACCAAAATCTGCGAATCAGGCTTTGATTCCTATCCTTTTATTATTGTTTCATTATTGTATATTTGCTCATTGGAGGAGCTATTTATCTTGTAAAAATAAATATTATTTGCTGGGTCAATCTGGTGATTGATTCAGTTGAGGCTGTTAGCCTTGTGCAAGCATTAGCTTGTGGTGATAGGTTTTGTGCTGGTGAGCCTTGAAAACCAGCTGGGTTCGTTGTGCACCCGAAAATAATAAGTTTGAGTTGTGAGCTTGCAAAACAACTCTGATGTAATCAGATTGATTATAGTGTGGACCCAAGAGGTACTTGGGAGTGGACGTAGGTGTAGGTACACCAAACCACTATAAAATCTTCTATGTTTGCCGTGATTGTCTCTTTATCTTTAACTCTCTACTTGTGCTTGTTCTGTTTTAATTTGTGTGAATCTAAGTTTTTATTTCCGCTGGGAGTTATTTTTCAAAAGAGTTTAAATTTTTGAAAAACCCAATTCACCCCCCCTCTTGGGTTGCTATCTGGACCAACAATTGTATCAGAGCTAGTGCTCATTTGATTTGATCTAACAATCAAGAGTCAAAGATCTACATGGCAACTCAAGCTAGTTCATCTTTTTCTGAAGGCCAATCTACTAATAGGCCACCCTTATTTAATGGTTCAAACTATGGTTATTGGAAAGCTAGAATAAAAATTTTCATTCAAGCACTTGACTATGATCTATGGAGTATTATAGTCAATGGACCACACACACCCACTGCTAGAGTTAATGGCATGGAGATTCCTAAACCGAAACGGAATGGGATGAACATGATAAAAAATTGGCACAACTCAATGCCAAAGCAATGAATGTTTTATACTGCTCATTAGATGCAAATGAATTCAATTGCATATCTATTTGCATTTCTTCTAAGAAAATCTGGGATAGACTTGAGGTTACCCATGAGGGAACAAATCAAGTCAAGGAATCCAAGATTAACATGCTAGTTCATAAGTATGAATTGTTTAAAATGGATGCACGTGAATCTATTACTGATATGTTTACAAGATTTACTGATATAGTTAATGGTTTAAAAAGTCTTGGTAAATCTTATGATAATTCTGATATTGTGAGAAAGGTTTTGCGTTCCTTGCCTAGGACTTGGGAAGCTAAAGTGACAACAATACAAGAGGCAAAGGATCTAAGTACCCTACCCCTAGAAGAATTATTGGGATCCTTGATGACTCATGAGCTTCAAATTAAGCAACATGTTGATGATGATGAGTCAAAGAAGAAGAGGACTATGGCTCTTAAGATTTCTGAATATATGGAAGAGCCTCATGAATCTGAAGATGAAAGTGATGATGAGGACATGGCACTCATCACAAGAAAATTTAAAAGATTCATGAAGAAGAAGAAGTTTGAAAAGAAAAAGTCCTTTGCAAGAAAAGATGAGGACAAGGGCAAAGAAAAAGAAGTTATTTGCTTTGAATGTAAAAAGCCGGGTCATTTTAAATCTGAATGCCCTCAACTAAAGAAAGGCACCCGAAGTTCAAAAAGAAGGCAATGATGGCCACATGGAGTGATTCGGAAAGCTCAAGTTCCAAAGAGGAAGAAAAGAGTGAAATGGCCAATCTATGCTTCATAGCAGACAATGATGAGGTAAGTCCGAGTTTTCTTGATGACTTTACTTTCGATGAATTGCATAGTGCTTTTTATGAATTAATGGATGATTTTGCGAACCTAAGTTCAAAGAACAAATATTTAAAACTCAAATGCAAAAACTATCCTTAGAAAATGAAAAGCATGTTGTAGAGAACTTTTGATAAAAGAAAATGAAAGTTTGAAAAATGAAGTTGATAGATTTAAGCCTATAGTTGATAAATTCACTCTAAGCTCTATCAAACTTAATATGATTTTGGAAAATCAAAAAGCTGTTTTTGATAAAGCTGGATTAGGATATAATCCACTTAAAAAGCAAAAATCTTTGAAGAATATTTTTATATATGCTGAAAAATCATCAAATATTACTTGTTTTAAATATGGAAACAAAGGACATAAATCATATATGTGTAAATCTCCATATAATAAGAGAAAGATGATTTGGGTTCCCAAAGGAACAATATTTAATGCATCTAACCATGAAGGACCCAAGAAGGCTTGTGTACCTAAAATTAAGACATGAATGTTTTGCAGGAGTGTCTTGCAGCCATCAGACTGAAAAGAAAATGGTACCTGGATAGTGGTTGCTCAAGACACATGACGGGTGACAAAGATCAATTCATCACCCTTGAATCAAAAAGAGGTGGAGTAGTTACTTTTGGTGATAATGGTCAAGGCCATATCATGGGTATTGGTAAGATTCAAATTACTCCATCTACTCATATTGATAATGTTTTATATGTCGATGGACTTAAACATAATTTGATGAGTATTAGCTAATTGTGTGACAAAGGTTTCAAAGTTTCCTTTGAAGCTTCTGTTTGCACTGTTACTAATCCCATTGATAACAGCATTATTCTTGTTGGTAAACGTTATGGCAATGTGTACTTAATTGATTTGAGTAATTTATCTTCAAGTAATCATTGCTTAGTTGCTAATAATGCTAAGATGAATGAGATTGGTTGGCTATGGCACCGTAGATTAGGTCATGCAAGCACACACCTAATTTCTAAATTATTGAAAATGGATCTAGTTAAAGGTATTCCTAGCTTAAATTTTAAAAATAATCGAATATGTGATGCATGTCAATTTGGAAAACAAACAAGAACTTCTTTCAAATCTAAGAATGTTGTTTCAACTACTAAGCCACTAGAGCTACTACACATGGACCTTTTTGGACCTACTAGAACCACAAGTCTAGGAGGAAAGAAATATGGTCTAGTGATAGTAGATGATTACTCTAGATTCACTTGGGTAATGTTTTTGGCTCACAAAGATGAGACTTTCTCAATATTCCTGAAATTCGTTAAGAAAGTCACTAATGAGAAAAACACTACCATAGTGTCTATTAGAAGTGATCATGGAACTGAATTTGAAAATCACTTATTTGAAAAATTTTGTTTTGAAAAAGGCATACATCATAACTTTTCAGCACCTAGAACACCGCAACAAAATGGAGTTGTAGAAAGAAAGAATAGGACTTTAGAAGACATGGCCCGTACCATGCTATGTGAAAGCCAACTTCCAAAATATTTTTGGACGGAAGCTATAAACACAGCATGTTACATCCTAAATAGAGCCCTGATTAGACCTATCCTTAAGAAGACTCCCTATGAACTATGGCACAATAGGAAACCAAATTTAAGTTATTTTCATGCATTTGGTTGTAAATGTTTTATTCATAACAATGGTAAGGATAATCTTGGAAAGTTTGATGCAAAGTCTGATGAAGGTATTTTCCTAGGATATTCTACATCTAGCAAAGCATATAGAGTATTTAATAAGAAAAGCTTAGTTGTAGAAGAATCCATTCATATAGTGTTTGATGAGTCTTTAGCATCAAGTTCAGATAAAATTGATGATGAGGAAGATACATCTTTGATTGAAAGAGATATTGAAAATTAAATGTATCTTCAGATCAAGAACCTGAAGTTAAGGATGATAACTCACCTAAGGATGATGGTATTGATACTACTCAGAATGATAAAGATCTACCTAGAGATTGGAGATATGCTTATGGTCATCCTAAGGACCTAATCATAGGTGATCCATCTCAAGGTGTAAGGACTAGATCATCAATGAGAGATATCAATAATCATCTTGCATTTGTATCTCATATAGAACCTAAAACTATAGAGGAAGCTGAGAAAGATAGTTATTGGATGTTAGCAATGCAGGAAGAGTTAAACCAATTCACTAGGAACCAAGTTTGGACCCTAGTAGACAGACCTAAAAACCACCCTATAATAGGATCTAAATGGGTTTTTAGAAATAAATTGGATGAAAATGGATTGGTAATTAGAAATAAGGCTAGATTAGTTGCAAAAGGATATAATCAAGAAGAAGGTATAGATTTTGATGAAACTTTTGCACCTGTTGCTAGATTAGAAGCCATTAGGCTACTACTTGCATTTGCATGTCATATGAATTTCAACTTATTTCAAATGGATGTTAAAAGTGCATTTCTAAATGGTTTCATAAATGAGGAAGTTTATGTTGAACAACCTCCTAGTTTTGAAGATCATGAATTTCAAACCACGTCTTCAAACTACACAAAGCACTTTATGGTTTAAAGCAAGCACCTAGAGCTTGGTATGATAGATTAAGTAAATTTTTAATTGAAAATGACTTTTCTAGAGAAAATATTGATAAAACCTTGTTTTTGAAAAGAAAAGAAAAGGATTTATTAATTGTTCAAATTTACATTGATGACATTATATTTGGTGCTACTAACAGTCTCCTTTGTCAAGAATTTGCTAAGCTAATGCAGGGAGAATTCGAGATGAGCATGATGGGAGAACTAAACTTCTTCCTTGGACTTCAAATCAAACAAGAGAAAGCGGGATTTTCATTAACCAAACAAAGTATACAAAGAAAATACTCAAGAAATTTGGTATGGAATCTGCTAAACCTCTTGGTATGCCAATGAGTCCCTCATGCAAGCTGGACAAGGATGAAGAATGTAAGAAAGTAGATCAGAAGCATTACAGAGGTATGATCGGATCACTTCTTTACCTAACTGCAAGTAGGCCAGATATCATGTTTTCTGTTTGCTTATGTGCAAGATATCAATCTAATCCTAAGGAATCACATTTATTTGCTGTTAAAAGAATCTTTAGATACTTAAATGGAACTAAAAATGTAGGATTATGGTATTCTAGAGACTCAACCTTAAAATTGATTGCTTATTCTGATTCTGACTATGCTGGTTGTAAATTAGATAGAAAGAGTACAAGTGGGGCATGCCAACTTTTAGGAAGTAACTTAATCTCTTGGTTTAGCAAGAAGCAAAATTCGGTTGCATTATCCACTGCTGAGGCAGAGTATGTTGCAGCTGGAAGTTGCTGTGCTCAAATCCTTTGGATTAAGCGACAACTTGATGATTATGGTATCACACTTGATAAAATTCCTATTAAATGTGATAATACTAGTGCTATTAATCTAACTAAAAATCCAATTCAACATTCAAGAACTAAACACATTGAAATTAGACATCACTTTATTAGAGAACATGTAACTAACAAAGATGTTTGTCTTGAATATGTTAATACTAATGATCAATTAGCTGATATTTTTACCAAACCTTTGAGTGAGGAAAGATTTTGTTATCTTAGAGGAGAATTAGGAGTTTGTGATCCTTTAGAATGATTTTCTAAAACTCTTAAGGACAACAACTATCTAGACTTCATTAATTTCTTGAAAATCCTCTATGTCCAATAAGGAAATTTATCTAGAAATTTGATTCATTGTTTCCCCAATTGTTAAGGAACACTTATCTAGAGTTTGATGATTAATTTGATTAGTTTCAGATCCTTGAAATTTGAATTTTTCTCTGAAATGTTGTGGAGTCGACACCTGCAGTTTGTGGAGTCGACACCTTCATATTTTGATGTTCTGTCTGGGCAATTAGAGCCGACTCTGGCTTCTGTAGAGCCGACTCTAATTTGGGCGCTGACAGATTCTCTGGTTCGGAGCCGACACCTTTTTTCGGGAGTCGACTCTAAGTGGAACTAGGTCAAAATAAAAAGGGCGGAGTCGACCCCAAACGAAACCTATCGTCTCCTAAACCTTTTCAAAACTGTTCCAAACCGAGTTCAATCCCTCCAAATCCTCCAAATCTCTCAATAACTCATTCCAATCGAATCCCATGGCTCCCAAAAGGCGTGCTATCATTGGTGGTTCGACTGTTTCGACGAAGCGCCATTTAAATCGGAGGCAACCTTCGTCATCTTCTTCATCTGCCACTCAAGATGACTCTCCACCCTCACCATCTTCTCCACGAGTTGACCAATTAGCGGGTAAGGCCATTACTACCGGAAGAAAAGTAGATTTTGACTTTTTTGCTTCGGAGGGCTTTGCTATTGGGCGTTTGTTGAAGGAAATGGGTTGGAAAAAGTCTGTTCTTTGGATGTCCCTACATACCCTGCCCTCGTGAGAGAATTTTATAATGATTTTTAGAGGAGAGGGAGGCTTAGTGAGTGTTGTAAGAGGAACTAAAGTAATTATCACAGCCGAGTCTCTTGGAAATCTATTGGAGATGCCTACCATTGGTTTAGTTGAATATCAACATGAAGACAGAGGAGGTGCCCTATCAAGGATGTTAGGGAGAGAAGTTTCTGAGTTTGAAGAAATCTTGGCCAATCAACTTAATTTGGAACTCAGATTACTTCACAATATTTATGGAAGAATTTTATTTCCTAAAATCGGAAGGTTTGAATATGTCTCGGAGCGAGACATCTTATTGATAGACTGTATTCTCACTGGAAGACCTGTTAATCTTGCCGGTATGATGATTGGTTATATGGCAGAAGCAGCAACTAAGAAAAGATCAACACTGCCGTATGGTATGATACTAACCTTAGTCTTTAGAAGCCAAGGTGTACTTATAATGGATAATGAGCCACTAAGAAAATTAAGGCATACAGATTACTATAGTGTCTCTACAATTCACCGGATGGGCTTCAGAAAAGAAAATGGAAATTGGATAAAAAGAGGACAAGAAACCAGAGCTGAAGAGGTTAGAGTTGAGGAGGTCAAAGGAGAGGATATTCCTGAACCATCTGCTGGACCTTCTTCTGCTGGACCATCTACTGCTGGACCCTCAGTGGCTGGACCTAGCACTCACCCTCCACATCAGTCAGCATTGGCATCTGGAAGATTTTCTGAGGAGCAAATAGGTCAGCTCAGAGCTTTACTGGCTGAGTATGATAGTCAAAGGACAAATGATATGTGTCAGTTGAGAGAGGAGTTCAATCAGTTGAAGGAAGAGATCAATTCAAGGCTTGACATGATTTATTTTTCCATTAGCAATTCCGTAGAATCCTTTAGCACTGATCTTCATAAGATTTTTGAAAGGATGGAAGGCATTGCAGACGGTTCTGGAACTTATCTTCATGCTACCAGTCAACTAAAGAAAGATATCGACCTCGCCGTTTCTCAAATTGAAGCTTGTCTTGAAAGTTTTAAGAAGACTCAAAAAGATGATATTATGAAAATTGGACATTTAAAGAAAATTGTGTATAAGCATATTTGATTTTGATATCCTATCCTAGGTTGTATCTTAGGATTTCTTGCTTTCTTGCTTTAATAGCATGTATATAGGAATTACATACTTAAATATGTCACTTTACTGAAACACATGTAATGAATCTTGCTTTGGAATACAATTATACTTTTATTTCAAATTTGTCTATGATTGATTGATTGAATTTCAATGAATGAGTTTACTATCTTTATGATTAATTGAACCAACAACCCCGCTCTGATAATCTCTTTTATTGTATTTAAAATTCATCTTATTGCTGATAACAAAAAAGGGGGAGAGATAATTGATATGCATATAAGAGAAAGAAAAAGAAAATGAAGAAATTTTGAGATGAAATTTTTTTTTTTTGATTCTAATAAAAATGATTCAATTGAATTCAGTTTATCTACATAGGGGGAGCTATTCAATGCAGGGGAGCTTAATAATTTTTTCATATAAAAGTTAAATCATCTTGATTGATGTCATGTATCTTTTTTGATTCATTTTGAATATTGGCATCAAATTCTTTGTTAGGAAGTTCTAAAGCTTTAACAATGTCTATAATTCTTAATTCAAATAAATTTTTAATGCATATACTCAAAGTTTTTGTCATCATCAAAAAGGGGAGATTATTGACCCAATTGAGGATTTTGATGATTAACAAAACTATTTGAGTATAACATTTGAAGTTACTAATGATTTTGATTAAGTTTTTCAGATTATAAGTCGATTTGATAATCAAAATCAAGAGTCAAATCAAGTTCTGGTTCGAATCTAATGTCAAGGTAAGATTGCAGACATTAGAGTCGACACATGGAATCGCAGAGTCGACTCCGAAAAATGGCACAGACTTAGAGTCGACTCCGGGACTGTTAGAGCCGACTCCAACAGAAAAGACAGAACGATGGTTTTTCAGGCCACGACTTAGAGTCGACTCCGGACTGTTAGAGTTGACTCCAGAAGAATTTTGTGTCGACCCCAGAAAAGTCAGAGACGACTCCAGATCGAGCGGATTAAAGAATTTCGAGTTAGAGCCGACTCCAGAAAAGTTAGAGCCGACTCCAGAATGTCAGACGCGACTCCAGAACTATCAGAACGACTCTAAACTTTATCTTTATCTTTTTTAATCCCAACGGCTATTGCTATTTATGGATCTAATCCTTCTTACACTTGTTTCTAACGGATAGTTTTAAACTATTTATGGATTAATCGGGATCTATAAGAAGAGGGTTTGCTGCATTCGAACAAGAGGAGACAAGAGAGACAAAAAGAAAAGAATAGAGAGAAATCTGTGAAATCCATCAGAAAATCAATAGAGAAAAGAGGGAAAACTTGTAAAGAAAAAATCATACTGATTCCCCAAAAGAAAAGAGAGAGATTCCAAGCTTTTGTTGTTCTATTTCGAAGAAATCTCAAGAGAAGAAAGAAGCCCTAGTTTTCTGATCTTCTAAGTCTCAAGAGCATCTTGAAGGAAGATCCATTCAAAGGAAGAGAAGGAAGAAGCCACCAAGATCTGCGAATCAGGCTTTGATTCCTATCCTTTTATTCTTGTTTCATTATTGTATATTTGCTCATTGGAGGAGCTGTTTATCTTGTAAAAACAAATATTGTTTGCTGGGTCAATCTGGTGATTGATTCAGTTGAGGCTGTTAGCCTTGTGCAAGCATTAGCTTGTGGTGATAGGTTTTGTGCTGGTGAGCCTTGAAAACCAGCTGGGTTCGTTGTGCACCCAGGAAAACAACAAGTTCGAGTTGTGAGCTTGCAAAATAACTCTGCTGTAATCAGATTGATTATAGTGTGGACCCAAGAGGTACTTGGGAGTGGATGTAGGTGTAGGTACACCGAACCACTATAAAATCTTCTGTGTTTGCCGTGATTGTCTCTTTATCTTTAACTCTCTACTTGTGCTTGTTCTGTTTTAATTTGTGTGAATCTAAGTTTTTATTTCCGCTGGGGGTTATTTTTCAAAAGAGTTTAAATTTTTAAAAAACCCAATTTACCCCCTTTTGGGTTGCTATCTGGACCAACAAACGGAACTTAAAGGAGTCACATCCTCATTTGAATAAAGAATGATTTCTTTGCTTTCTTTTGCCATTTTCTCCTTGCGGTGCTTCTTTGTTCGCAGTCTTCGTCTACAAATGAAACCACTCTTCTCCATATAGAAAAAAGATGGAAAAAATAATAAAGGAAATTTAGGACACAAGTGGCTACTCGAGCAATAAATGAAGGACTTTTAGGATTTAGAAAGTTTATTATGCTGCCCTCAGAGGAAGATGAAAGGACACCAGAAGCGTGCAATCATATCACGAATCCGCAATCTCGTACCATCTGGCCACATTAAGCAACTTTTTCAAAACTGATGGCATAGCTGACTTAATAGGGTGTCATTGGATTACAACTAGGGTGACATCAAAATTTTCTTCCTATTTTAAATATATTGCAGTGATGCTATAAGTTTATACCAAGGATATCTTAATGTTTCAACTGGGTGTCGTGAACAATTTTTGGCCGATTTTCTCCTGGGTGTCCCGAGGCTTTTCTCCAGCATCCGTTATAAGCACGGGTGTCGTAGCGTTGTTGCTAGGGTGTCTTAATGTTTTAACTGGGGCATCGTAGATCTTTTTTCGGATGATTTTCTTCTGTTACATCGTCAAGCATATCCGTTCAAGCATGGGTGTCGTAGTTCTGTAACTAGGGTG
Organism: Calamus simplicifolius; assembly: GCA_900491605.1. Taxonomy (NCBI): domain Eukaryota; kingdom Viridiplantae; phylum Streptophyta; class Magnoliopsida; order Arecales; family Arecaceae; genus Calamus; species Calamus simplicifolius. The sequence goes on along the minus strand of UESW01001774.1, from coordinate 334,598 downwards.
TCTTCAAATTTCAACTAGGGTGTTGTGAATGATTTTTGGCCAATTTTCTCCTGGGTGTCATGAGCTTTTCTCCAGCATCCGTTATAAGCACGGGTGTCGTAGCGTTGTTGCTAGGGTGTCTTAGTGTTTCAACTGGGGCATCGTGAATGATTTTTGACCAATTTTCTTCTGGGTGTTGTGAGGGTTTTCTTCAGCGTCCGTTATAAGCATGGATGTGTAGCTTTGTCACTAGAATATCTTAATATTTTAACTGGGCATCGTAAATCTTTTTTCGAGCGATTTCCTTCTGTTACACGTCAAGCATATCCGTTCAAGCATGGGTGTCGTAGCTCAGTAACTAGAGTGTCTTCATATTTCAACTGAGGTATCACGAATAATTTTTGACCGATTTTCTCCTAGGGTGTCGCGAGGCTTTTCTGCAACGTCTGTTATAAGTACGGGTGTCGTAGCGTTGTTGCTAGGGTGTCTTAATGTTTCAACTGGGGCATCGTAGATCTTTTTTCGGGCAAATTTCTCTTATTACGTCGTCAAGCATATTCGTTCAACCATGGGTGTCGTAGCTCCGTAACTAGGGTGTTTTCATATTTCAACTGGGGTGTCATGAATGATTTTCGATCGATTTCCTCCTAGGGTATAGCGAGGCTATTCTTCAACGTCCGTTATAAGCATGGGTGTCGTAGCATTATTGCTAGGGTGTCTTAATGTTTCAACTGGGGCATCGTAGATCTTTTTTCGAGCGAATTTCTCCTATTACGTTGTCAAGCATATCCGTTCAAGCATGGATGTCGTAACTCCGTAACTAGGAGATCTTCATATTTCAACTGGGGTGTTGTGAATGATTTTCGATCGATTTCCTCCTAGGGTATAGCGAGGCTTTTCTTCAACGTCCGTTATAAGCATGGGTGTCATAGCGTTGTTGCCAGGGTGTCTTAAGGTTTCAACTGGGGCATCGTAGATCTTTTTCGAATAAATTTCTCCTATTACGTTGCAAGCATATCCGTTCAAGCATGGATGTCGTAACTCTATAACTAGGGTATCTTCATATTTCAACTGAGGTGTTGTGAACAATTTTTGGCTGATGTTTTCCTATGGTATCGTGAGGCTTTTTTTCAACATCCGTTATAAGCACGGGTGTCATAGCATTGTTGCTATGGTGTCTTAATGTTTCGACTGGACATCGTAGATCTTTTTTTGGGCAATTTCCTCCTGTTATGTCGTCAAGAATATCCATTCAAGCACGAGTGTCGTAGCTCTGTAACTAGGGTGTCTTCATATTTCGATTGGGGTGTCATGAATAATTTTTGGCTGATTTTCTTCTGAGATGTCGCGAGGCTTTTCTTCAGCGTCCGTTATAAGCACGAATGGCATAGCGTTGTTGCTAGGGTATCTTAATGTTTCAACTAGGGCATCGTAGATCTTTTTTTGAGTGATTTCCTCCTGTTACGTCAACAAGCATATTCGTTCAAGCATTGGTATCGTAGCTCTATAACTAGGGTATCTTCATATTTCAACTAGGGTGTCGTGAATGATTTTTGGCCAATTTTCTCTTGGAGTGTCGTGAGGCTTTTCTTCAGCGTCCGTTATAAGCACGAATGTCATAGCGTTATTGCTAGGGTATCTTAATATTTCAACTGGGATGTCATAAATCTTTTTTCGAATGATTTCCTCCTGTTACATCGTCAAGCATATCTGTTCAAGCACAGGTGTCATAGCTCTGTAACTAGGGTGTCTTCATATTTCAACTGGGATGTGGTGAACGATTTTCGGCCAATTTTCTTTTGGGGTGTCGCGAGGCTTTTCTCCAACATCCGTTATAAGCACGGGTGTCAGCTTTGTTACTAGGGTATTTTAATGCTTCAACTGGGGTGTCATAAGTGAGTCAATAAGTAGTAGAAACAACACCCGAAATAAAAGAAACGACACCCACCTGCCTTCGAAAAAAGAATAAGAAAAAGAGCTCAGTTGTCCTTTTCCAAAGTCTCTTTTGGAGGAAAAAAGAGTCCTTTGCCTTACGTGCACGTACTGCAGAAGCGTTTTTAATGGACGTCACGATCAAAACGTAACATCGTATCAGTGTTATCCCATCCCGCAGCATCATGCCACGTGAGATCCATGTGGACCAATAAGGAAGGGCGGTGCAGTCCACATTGGATTTGCTGCACCGAAGGTGATGTACAAAGACTTTTTCCTCGTATATATATTGGCTCCTTTGCCCAACAAGTGAGCTTGTAAGCTGCCACTAGTTTTGTGCAACTCCCAAGATATATTGTAATGTTTTCAGCTTGATTCTCGTCAGAGATCTGAATCCAACAACCATCTCCACGACATAAAGTTCATACTTGATCCCAGAACCCACGACCAAGTAATCCCTGATCATTCCCACACTTTTATGGCCATACAAGATTCTGAATAATTTGATGCTGAAAGTTATAGCAAAATGCTGATCACTTAGCAGTCATCCAAGTGTTTTTGCTCACATTGCTAGTTCTTTTATGACAAAATAGTAAGAAGTAATATGTTTTAATAGGGTAGACTTTGCAACATCAGCACTCATAATAATAGGAAGATAAATAACCTCTAAAAAGGGGACTAGGATTTAAGTTGAAAGTTTGAATAAATAAAAACATTTAAGGAATATACTCATAATAATAGCAGGAAGAAAATCTGGGATGTTTGATTCCGAAGGACCCCTCTGTAAAAGAAAATTGGTAGCAAACCAGAATTTGCAAAGCTAATATCAAAAATAGATGGAAATGTGCATGCTATGAATTTTCTGGGACCCCAAACTATCACAGATCACATAACAATGCTGTGATTTCATTCAGACAAGCTAACTGAGACGAAGTTGTTGATCAGGCCAACCTAAAGAGAAAAACCACTGATTAGCTCATATCTAAATGAATAATTAACTCAATATATGCATATAAATTTGGTAAGGGATCTGATCATGCCCAAAATGGGATGCTAGCATCCAAACAGGTAGCTAAAATTCTGGGAGAAAGAAAACAAATCATCATGCATAAGTAGATTGGATTCTGTTGCCGCTGAAATCCGTCCTCCGACTCGGGCGCGGTCGATCTCCGGGAAGAGGGGGTGCGGAGGACCTGCAAAAGAAGCCCACACGCGGAGGGACGCTGGGGGTGGTCCTCCGCGGAAGACCCTCCGACGCTCAAGTCAGTGGGAAAGGAATCGGCGATCAACCAGATAATGAGGAGGTGGATCTCTCCGGAAGACCTCTCCGGGGGTGGCCAATCGGAGGCTCCAAAAGGGCAGGAGTGCCGACGAGCTCCCGGCGAGAGCAGGAGAGTGAGAGTGGAGGTGTGCGTACAGAGTCGCGTACCTGAGGGAATCTGTCAATCTGATACTTATAGACTGTCACCTGGGGACTTGAGCATCTTCTGGAAGGTTCTGAGGTTGTTACGATACGGGGGTAGACAGAATCAGGCCGTTGTAGGGCCGTTAGAATCCACGCCTTGTCTGTTAAGGGATCGACGGCTGGGAGAGCTCCTCGATGTCTTGGGATCTGGGTGAGTAGACCTGGGGCGGTTACAATAGGTCTTAGGCCACGTCTCAATATGATTCCTTGCCTAAGGAGCTGCTCGGGTAAGCTTAAGCTCTCCCGCGTCAGGTTCCGCGGAGGTAGACGTCAGGGCGTGGATCGCTGGGTAGAAGCGAGCTACGAAAGCCCGGAGGAGGCCGAGCTACGGAAGCCCGGGAGAGGCCGAGCTAGGGAAGCTCGAAAGGGGCCGAGCTACGAAAGCCCGGGAGAGGCCGAGCTACGAAAGCTCGGAGGAGGCCGAGCTACGGAAGCCCGGAAGAGGCTGAGCTACGGAAGCCCGGGAGAGGCCGAGCTAGGGAAGCTCGAAAGGGGCCGAGCTACGGAAGCCCGGAGGAGGCCGAGCTACGGAAGCCCGGAGGAGGCCGAGCTACGGAGGCCCGGAGGAGGCCGAGCTACGGAAGCCCGGAGGAGGCCGAGCTACGGAAGCCCAGAGGAGGCCGAGCTACGGAGGCCCGAAGGAGGCTGAGCTACGGAAGCCCGGAGGAGGCCGAGCTATGGAAGCCCGGAGGAGGCCGAGCTACGGAAGCCCGGAGGAGGCCGAGCTACGGAAGCCCGGAGGAGGCCGAGCTACGGAAGCCCGGGAGGAGGTCAGCCTTAGCCGTCTCGCACGGATATCAATGCAATGACGATTTTACCCCCAACACATGCCCTCCACTCCCTAGTTCGAAGCGTAGGTTCGGGCGTAGGGAGTATAAGCTCAAGTGGCGCGCCCGTGGATGGGACACCTTGGCCTAGACAGTTCATGCAATGATGCCCTAATTAATGCGACAGGGCTATCGTACCTTCGGAGGTAAGGTTCCTCCACTAGCGACGGTTGAGATTGCGCCGTGCCGTGAATCCCGATCGATATGGAGGTTTGTCGAGGCGGTTCCGGACGCCTCGAATGAGACATCCCGCCTCCCCAGGGCGGTTCCTTGGCAGAGAAGCGAAGTGACGGCCGCCCTATATATATACATGCTCATGCACATGTGCGCATGTTCGCGGCGTCTTCTCACCCTGTTTTCAGAAGAGCATTGGTCTCTCATCCTCTCCAGCGTTCACCGCTTTCGCCCAGGACTTCCCTCAACCGAGATGGCGATGAGCCCTGAAGATGTGGCCTTAGAAATCGTTGCTGAGGATTTGGGGAGGATCCACCAGAGGTACGGTCTGCCCCTGGATGTAGTTCTGCGGTGCCGGAACCCGAAGATAGGGTTACTCGGGGATTAGAGTCCGGAGTCTTTGTCTATGAGGATAGTTTAAGGCGGGTCTTCATTTTCCTCTCCATCCCTTGGTGAAGGAGATCATGACCCACTACAACATCTGTCCATCGATGGTGGCTCCAAATAGTTGGCGGAATATCGTCGGATTCATTTCGATGTGCCACCAGATTCATGTTGTTGCGACTCTCCCCTTTTCCGCACCTGTTACCACCTGACTCCCGGGAGGAAATCGGAGTGGACCTCCATCGGGCCACGGAGATCCTTTAATGTCATCGCGGATAAGCCTTCTTCCATTAAGGGGTGGAAGAGCCGGTTCGTGATTGCGGAGGGGAACGTCGGTTCCGATTTTCCTCGACGATGGGGGGAAGTTGCGAGGGATGCGGAGACGCATCCGGCCTTATCGGCGCAGGAGGAGAGGGACCTGGATGTCCTTCGTAATGGACAAGTATTTTCGGCTAACGACTTGTTATCGGAGGGGGCCCTCTTCGCAGCCGGGCTCAGCCCTCTGGATCCTCAAGGTAAGTCCCTTTTTGCGCTGTGTATTTTTCTTGACCACCATGCTTAGGCCTGAGTATGTAAATTTCGGTTTGATAGCCACAAGGTTGGCGTTGTCGAGCCTCTCCAAGAGGAAGAGGGGGAAGCGCCCAGGGAAGGTAGCGGCGCGGACAGCGGTCGACCCGAGAAAAGGGCCCATACCTGTGTTGGGGGTAAAATCGTCATTGCATTGATATCCGTGCGAGGCGGCTAAGGCTGACCTCCTCCCGGGCTTCCGTAGCTCGGCCTCCTCCGGGCTTCCGTAGCTCGGCCTCCTCCGGGCCTCCGTAGCTCGGCCTCCTCCGGGCTTCCGTAGCTCGGCCTCCTCCGGGCCTCCATAGCTCGGCCTCCTCCGGGCTTCCGTAGCTCGGCCTCCTCCGGGCTTCCGTAGCTCGGCCTCCTCCGGGCCTCCGTAGCTCGGCCTCCTCCGGGCTTCCATAGCTCGGCCCCTTTCGAGCTTCCCTAGCTCGCCTCCCGGGCTTCCGTAGCTCGGCCTCCTCCGGGCTTCCGTAGCTCGGCCTCTCCCGGGCTTCCGTAGCTCGGCCCCTTTCGAGCTTCCCTAGCTCGGCCTCTCCGGGCTTCCGTAGCTCGGCCTCCTCCGGGCTTCCATAGCTCGCTTCTACCCAGCGATCCACGCCCTGACGTCTACCTCCGCGGAACCTGACGCGGGAGAGCTTAAGCTTACCCGAGCAGCTCCTTAGGCAAGGAATCATATTGAGACGTGGCCTAAGACCTATTGTAACCGCCCCAGGTCTACTCACCCAGATCCCAAGACATCGAGGAGCTCTCCCAGCCGTCGATCCCTTAACAGACAAGGCATGGATTCTAACGGCCCCACAACGGCCTGATTCTGTCTACCCCCGTATCGTAACAACCTCAGAACCTTCCAGAAGATGCTCAAGTCCCCAGGTGACAGTCTATAAGTATCAGATTGACAGATTCCCTCAGGTACGCGACTCTGTACGCACACCTCCACTCTCACTCTCCTGCTCTCGCCGGGAGCTCGTCGGCACTCCTGCCCTTTTGGAGCCTCCGATTGGCCACCCCCGGAGAGGTCTTCCGGAGAGATCCACCTCCTCATTATCTGGTTGATCGTCGATTCCTTCCCCACAGACTTGAGCGTCGGAGGGTCTTCCGCGGAGGACCACCCCCAGCGTCCCTCCGCGTGTGGGCTTCTTTTGCAGGTCCGCCGCACCCCCTCTTCCCGGAGATCGACGCGCCCGAGTCGGAGGACGGATTTCAGCGGCAACAGATTCTATGTGGTATCTGCATAAATTGACAACGGGAGAAAATTCTAATGCAATGCTGGATCCTGGTTCTGCCTGACCAATATGGAGCTTGAGTGACACATCGTCCTTTTAGTAACACAAAAGACTTTTGAGTACTGAAGAAGCTCACCTAGAAGTAACTGAGTACTAAAGAAGCTCACCAATATGTCTCTCAGTAGAGCATCCAGGTTTTTTACTCCATCTTGGAAGAAAAGATTGCTTGGATGATACTCCACAGCATCTACCTACCTATGGATCAACCGAGCTTCTATAATGGGTCGAATGGTGTCCCGACGATGAACATTGCCTAGCACATACTTAAGGTATAAAAATCTAACCTTAGATTTTTCAATTTCTTCCCAGTCTTCTAGCTCATATCCAACCTAAACTTTCTCTTATTTTCATGCGGGATTTACACACCTTCTACAGGATGCTAGAGTAGCTAAACTTAAGAAACTCAAAGGTTAAGCAGCTCTGAGCTATGGTGGATGATCTATAGCATAAAGCCAAATTGATGGTCATCCAAGACTAGGAGAGGGTGTATAGGATGATTTGATAGCTCTAGTTGGTCCATAACATAAGCTAGAGTAGTTGCAAGTGATGAGGTGGGAGTAGGATGAGTTGAAAGAGCTGTATCAAACTCTTACCTAGGTAGTTGAGAAGTATAAAGGGCTAGAGGAGTACCAATATGAGCTAATCCAATACACCAATAACTCCCACATAGTTGGGTTCGAGGTTTGTCAAGATCATGTAAAGGTATTCTAAACAATAACCTAAGTAGCCTTGCTTCTTTCAAGTATCTCATCTAACTTGACGGTGCAGAGGAGGATAAATCTGGATTGAGTTCTTCTGAGGCCAAGGATGAGGTGGAGGTTGTAATACTTTAATCTTTTGTCTGATGATATGTTAAGGTTTGAACTCTATAAAAATAATTTTAATTTTAAAATTTTATAATAAATTTAATTATATTACAAAGGTAAACATTAGATCAAGTCGGTATAGATTCATATAAAATTGATCGGTTCTATAATTTAGTCTAAATTTAAAAATTTAGCAAATGTTGTTCGAAACTTACAAATTATATTTCAAGAGAATTTTTTCTAAAATTTTGTTTACTTATCATTCCTAAGCTTCATTGATTTTTTAAAATTTTTATTCTAAGTAAAAGTACCTTAGCTTGATATTGACTAAAGTGTTATCTTCTAAAATTTGCTAAATGTTATAATTTAAAATTTTGCACGCAAAATTATTATTGAATAGTGTTACTATTTAAATTATGAAATTTAGCATATATAGCATTATTATATTATTATAAGCTATGTTATGAATTGTAACTATGAAGACTATTTTATGTAATCAAAATTATGAATTTACATTATTTAACCTTGCCATATAAATTAATGGACATGAGATAATGTTATTGACTTTATTTATTAATGATTATAAATAATATATTTAATTCATACCAATTTATATGAAAAAACATTTTACGGAGCTATTAGCTCATAATGTTATTATTATTTTAAAGTTGTGGACATCTACCATCAAGGTTGAACATTTGATGTTCAAGAGTAAGAGTGCCACCAGCATTTTGCATTTGATATCGAATGTATTTGAACCTTATATTTTAAATTAATTATTATTAAAAATATTTTAATTTCTTATTTTGCTCAGATCAGTTATGGTTAGGAATTGAAAATCTTTCATACCTTTTATGATTATGTACTAAGACAATGTAGCCGCGTCGCGTAGTCAACCCTTATTATTATGATGGGTAACATATTTAGAGATAAAAATATAAATTAAACTTTTGAAACCGGAAATTATGGATGTAAAATATCATATAAAAATCTTATACGGTAGATCAGCAATCATTTGTGGCATTTTTCACATGCGAGACATCTTGCAAGGCAAAACACAGCAAGACAAAGGTGCAAGTGATACCATATAATAATCTCATGTAGAGCCACAATCAACACGAAAGTCTGAGGTGTGACTTTTCTATCAGTCGCAATGAGCATTTTCCTCCGATACTTTTCATAAAGATGTATTCCATCAATAGAAATCATCGATCGACAATACTGAAACCCTTAATAGATGGATGAAATGCCCAGAATACATAATTCAAGACCCGTATAGAAGTACTTGCTTCACTGTAGAAATTCCAACATACAACTGTTCCAGGGTTTGCATTCTGCAGTGCAAGCATGTATCTAGGAAGCTTTGCATATGACGGTTTCCACTCACCAAATATATCAATCAATGCCTTCTGCTTTCCATGCCATGCTTTGGAATATGACACCGTATAGTGAAATTATTCTGCAATGGTTGCTATAATAGCTTCAATATTCACACTTGGATCTTTCTCCATAATGTGTCGAACAACATAGCTAATAACTCGAGAACTAATATGTTTGTTATCCCGAGTTAAATTACTGAATAAACAAGAGTGCGGCCCTTCATACCTTGTGATCTCAAAAAATCCATGCTTCTTCAAGTTTGTAGCACGCAACCTCCATTGACAACTTTGGGCAGTACTTGAAGAGGCACATTTCATAGACCATAATAATTTTTTTGACTCCACCACATTATATGTGCGATGCTTCTTGATGCGATACATTTTACATGCTTTCTTTAGTTCATCTTTAGTATTAAACAATAACCTTTAGCAAACTCAGTCATTGATGGATCCCAAAATTGAGAATTGAAGGGTAACTCTCTCGGAGTACTAACACATCCACATCATGCAAATTCAACTCATCATAAAATTCTGGCACTTATTCATATACAAAGGCTTGATGATCATGTACCTAAGTTGGAATAGGTTCTAAATGACTGTATATAGGAATGGAACTAAAGCTAGTGTCATGAACTATATGTCTCCATATGACTCTTCATCTTCATTTGGATTTTCATCTGAGTCATCATGTTCAGGCCAATAGTCATCATCTGCACTCTCATCTCTGACTATCAATGTTAAACTGATTGTTTACCACATCATTACTCTGCACTGCCAACATAAATCCTTCAATTATTGGGAAATCCACTAGAGTCCTAATATGTTCCTGCTGTTGGGCTATAGGAGAACTGTCTTGAACATTCTCTATATAACCAACACTATATGGCTCTGGAACATCATCCCTGAAAACATAGAGTTCAATATACTGATATTCTGAAAACTTTGAGGGAAATATCAACATGTGCTCCACATCGTCGTCATCCTCAATTGGATGAAGCACATATTTTTGATGCAATGTTGAAGATCTCCACATCAATCTGATGATATAACTATGTACTGAAATTGTTAGAATTATATGTACCCGATCAACCAACTTAGCAAAGCATGTTCCTGTGCTCAATTTCAAACATTTATGTAGAGGTTGATTATAATGTATCCTTTCTTGGCCATATTCAATTGATCCATCATAATAGAGCAGAACTCATACAGTTTCCATCTAAAAAAAGGTGATCAAAATTTATCTCAGATCAACTACAAACAAACAAAAATTTAAATATGCATATATTTTAGTAGCATTTAGCACATATTAGTTTTCAAGAACCATATGGCACAGATTAAGATAAAACACTTAATTTCCCATGATGATATCATAGCTAAAATAAAACACCAATATCCTTGTGCATCCAGGTGATACAGGAAAATAAAAAATTTTCATGTTTATTTATGCTTCCATATTTTCATCTCTACACATAGACCAAAAATATAGTAGCTCTATTATATATATTGGCTTATGTTTTTTTTCATTTTTACCCAAAAACAAACACACATCTCATGCTTTCTCCTTTGTCAAGAAAATCTATAAAGATCAGTTTGAGGAATGAGGGAATGTGAATGTGAATCTCAAAGAATGAGGGATATAAAGATCAGTTACATGATAGCATATAAAGATCAGTTTGAGGAAGGAGGGAATGTGAATCTCTACCTTGATGGAACTGAAGGCGGAGTACAAGCGATGGATCACGAAGGGTAGTCCGACAAGAGGGGGCAGAGACAGACGATGGTGATTTTTCGGCCGAAGGAAGTAACGGGAAGGGCGAAGGGAGGGAGGCAAACGAAGGAGTCCGTAGCTCACTCTCGAGCGTTTAAGAAGTCCCCAATCGCTCTCGATGGGGTGATTTCTGAGAAACTCGCCACTTGGAGTGGCGATTTCAGGGTAAAAATCGCCACTTCAAGTGACGATTTCAATGCAAATGAAATCACCACTTGGAGTGGCAATTTCACCCTAAAATCGCCACTTGGAGTGATTTCAGGGTGGAATCGCTACTTGGAGTGGCGCTTTCAATCTAAAGAAAATCGCCACTTTAAGTGGCAATTTCTGCCTGAAATCGACATTCCAAGTGGTGATTTCTACTCGTTCCGTTAGCAACCCCGCTGATGGGGCCGAGCTAGGGGGCGGTGATGTGGAAGTGGAAAATGCTATTTGAAATGAGTTTTTCACTTTAACACTATTTCAACAATATCTTTCGTTCCCATCCTTTTTTAAAACCGGTGCTAAAAGGCATCGGTTTGAAAAACTACTCCATTGTCACCCATCCGTGACATTGTCAGTGTTGATTTGCTTGATGTTATAGATGAGGCTCATCCAAAAATGACCCGTAGAGTCGAGAAAAAACTAAGTGTTGCATGGAGATTAGGGCCTCAAAATATTTCCGATTTGCGCGAATCCCCTTCCACCATATGACATGGAGCTTGAAAGTAGGGTGGTAATTTTTGTCATTTGATCATTTATTCTATTAGTATCATTTTTATCGGATCAAAGAATCTTTGGTCTAAATGGTTTAATGGGTAACGAAGATTACTCATTAACGGCTAAATGGATAAATGGCTCGAAAATGGTATTCTTTGCCCATCCCCATTTACCCATTTCATTTCCGTTAGCTTTAATATAATATATTTAAATTTTAAATATATATATATATATATAAATATTAAAAATTTAAAATAAATAAAATATATATAGTAAAACACGTTTGATTCTATTCTTCCTATCTCTTGCTCTTCCTTCTTTCATGCAGTCGAATCTACCTATCTCTTTATCTTCCTTCTTTCACATAGCCGATTTGAAGTTCTGAACATCAAAGCCAGGCCCAGAACTCTAGCTTCATCGTCTATCTTTGCCAATCACAGAGCTTTATGTTTAAAAAAGATATCTTTTTATTTTTAAAAATGAAGAAAACGTTCTTAAAATACCTTTATTAACATCCATCGCTTGCTGTTAGCTTTCTTTGAAATTTGAATGTTTTTTTCTGCAGTATTGCGTTGAAAATCTTTATTTTCTCCATTAGTTGCTTCCTTCTTACTTTTCATTCTCTTCTTCTTATCCTAAAAAGAGTGGATTTTTTTTTAAATATCATTTGTAAACTCCTTTGCTTTTATTTTGAAGACTTTATTTTTACTTCTAAAAAAAAAAGTAAAGCATCAGATATTTCAATATTCAATAAACTCAACAAGTTAAATTGAGGGAGAGTTAATACAAAGAGAAAATGGGCCATTGTTAAAAGTTAATTCAAAGAGTTTTATCAGATTTTTTTATATTTTTTAAATTTTTTAATAAATTATAAATTTAATAAAATAATTTTATTTTTTTAATGTAAACAGTCAAATAGGTACCTAGTGGGTACCTATTTATCCAGATATCTTCATTTCGGTTTAACGAAATGAAAAGAATATTTTTGCTAATAAAGATGGAGACCGATGTAGACCGTGAGCCGCTGCCATCCCTACTAGGAACCACGGTTGGCCTTGTCGCATGCGTCTTTGGTACTCCTGCGGCTCATATTTTTCCATTCATTGAAAGCATATAATTAAAAGGCCAAAAACCTCTTGTTAGGGCCCTAACTGCGCAAACGGCAGAGACTCATGGCTCTTCCTTGTATTGTGGCCTCCCTGCCGCTTGTTTTCCTTATCCTTCCATTGCTCTCTCTTCTTCTAACCAGGAAAAGGGAGGGAAAGAGCATAGCTCCCAGGCTGCCACCAGGCCCAGCCAAGCTTCCCATAATTGGCAACCTGCACCAACTGGGGAAGCACCCCCACCGCTCCCTCGGGCTACTATCTCAACAGCATGGCCCCCTCATGCATCTGAAACTTGGTAACATACCCACCCTTGTGGTGTCATCTCCTTCCATGGCCAAGGAGATCTTCAAGACTCATGACATCGAGTGCTGCGGCCGGCCGCCTCTGGTCCCCTCTACAAAGCTCTCTTATGGTTGCTTGGATGTTGTCTTTACACCGTATGGAGACCAGTGGAAGGAGCTTCGAAAGGTTTGCATCGTTGAACTCTTTAGCAACAAGAAAGTGCTCTCCTTTCGATCAATAAGGGAGGAAGAGATTAAACGAACTATGAACTTGATATCTTCTTGTTCTGAAAATTTGGCCCCCATCAACTTGAGCAAGTTGTTATTCTCCCTTTCGGGCAGTATCATATGTCGAATTGCCTTTGGTAGAACCTACCATGGTGGAGAAGAAGATCGATTTCACGCATCCTTAAAGAAGCCCAAGCCATGTTAGGTGGCTTCTTTGTTGCCAACTACCTACCAAGTCTCGGATGGATCGACAGGCTTACAGGAATGCAATCGAGGCTTGAGAAAATATTTCTCCAACTCGATGGTTTCTACCAACAACTCATCGATAAGCATGTCGAATATCCAACGGGGCCACAGCATGATCAAGACGAAGACACCATCGATGCTTTGCTCCGCATTCAAAAGGATGTAGATTATATTACTCAAGATCACATCAAAGGAGTGCTGATGGTATTATTTATACACCACCCATCTATCCCCACTTCAAATTCTTGTAGGTCGAGCATATTTTCTATATATTAGTTATAACTTTTAATTTTTGTTGCAGAATATCTTCGTAGCTGGAACGGACACATCATCTTCGACGGTAGAGTGGGCGATGACAGAGCTCATGCGGCACCCGGAAGTGATGAGGAAGGCACAAGATGAAGTCAGAGGCTTGGTTGGAAGGAAAGGAAAGGTGGAGGAGAGTGATCTCCATCAGCTTCACTACATCAAGTCTGTTGTGAAGGAGGTGATGAGGCTGCACCCTGGGCCTCCACTGCTTGTGCCAAGAGAGACGATAAAGCATTTTAAGATCAATGGCTACGACGTCCCACCCAAAACAATGGTGATCGTCAATGCAATGGCGATCGGGAGAGACACCAGTACTTGGGATATGCCTGATGAATTCAATCCTGAGAGGTTCATGGACAGCTCTGTTGAGATCAAGGGATACGGTTTCGAGCTTATAGCATTCGGAGAAGGTCGAAGGATTTGCCCTGGGAAGAATCTCGCATTAGTGGTTGTGGAGCTCACGCTTGCAAGCCTTCTGTATCACTTCGACTGGGAATTGCCGAGCGGCGTGAGGATAGAGGACATCGACATGGATGAAACAACCGGTATTACGGTGCACAAGAAATCAGCTCTCTGTCTTGTGGCCAAGAAATACGTTGAGATGGATTGCTAGACTGTTAGTGGTGCCTTTAAATCTATCAGGTATATTCGACAATGGTTGTTTCAATTTAGATCGGCCATCCAATCTGTGTGTCTTTGTGCAACCATGTATACCTCTGGTGGAGAGTTCAACGCTTCATCCTTGCTAGAAATGCCTTGAGAAGATGTTGTTGACAGTGAAAATGAAATCAATGTCTTTGCGCTCGTTTACGCAAGTTTCACGCTTTTTTATATCTCGTTGAAATTTTGCAGCAATTGATGTGCTAGAGAGAGTTTGGTTTGATGAATTCGGTTAAAATGGAAAATTTTAACATGTTAGATCTTTTGCAGCCCGATTCCAAAATAGTTTTTTTTTTTTTTTCAGGTTCTTCTCAAAACTCGAAAGATGCTGGTTTTACTTATTAGCCAGAATAGTTTCTACAGTATGTTATCGGTTTATTTGGTTGGTTACGTTCTGTTTAATAATGAGTACATACTTCAACTTTCCTCTGTTATTACACTACAAACTGCAAAGTCCTCTGTTTATTGTCAAAAGCCTTTTTGGGAAAAAAAGGGACATGTGGCATCTTTTTTTTTCCTAATTGGGATACATTAACGCATATAATTCACTTAATGACCTATTAACTTTATATCTTCTGTTTTATGATGATTAAGTGTTAACTTTTTTATTATTGTAAGACAAACTTCTTATATAAATGATCTCCTCCTTCTCATGACGTCAAGATAAAGCTAATACTTTATAATAAAAATTAAAAACAACAATCGTCATTATACATTAGGTGGTTGATCAAAGCAATTATTGTTTAAATAATTAAACTTTATTGTTAATTTTTAAAAATAAATTGATGTGATTTTTTTTAAAAAAAATGGATGTTTAAGATTGGATGAGAAAGGGACTAACGTAGCAAAATCTTGCTTCAAATGGAGTAACTTGTAAAGAGTAATGGTAAGACAAGCTTTTGGAGACTCCAATTCATATTCGAATCATAACTTTAGACATGTATCCAATCCATTAGCTAACCAAACATATTGAAATTTATTGTTATTTTATTTGCTAACATCTTCTTTGTGGTATTCTACATCTTTGCCCAATCTCCTCCTTAGATTAACTTATAGACATTTGCACTAAGGCTCATCCTCTGTTATGTTTTCGTAATTTAATTTTCAAACTCGATTGCATAATCTTAAGTTGGAGGAAAGATGTCAAGCATATCTCACTAGAATGTATGAGATTCTCAAAAAAAATATTTTAAGGATCTCATCAAATATTCTAGTGAGAATATTCTTAAACTTAAGGTGATCTCTTTCAAGCATCAACTTACAAACAAACATTTTTACTAAGACTCATCCTCTTGAACATTTTCATGATTTGATTTTCAAAACTCAAGATGCCTTCGACTTCACCACCTTGAGTTTGAGGAAAAATGTCAAAAATATTCTTACTAGAATATTTGATGAGATCCTCAAGATAGTTGATGAGATCCTCGTAAGAATATTTGATGAGATTTTAGGATATTTGATATGATTTAAT
Organism: Calamus simplicifolius; assembly: GCA_900491605.1. Taxonomy (NCBI): domain Eukaryota; kingdom Viridiplantae; phylum Streptophyta; class Magnoliopsida; order Arecales; family Arecaceae; genus Calamus; species Calamus simplicifolius. The sequence goes on along the minus strand of UESW01001774.1, from coordinate 319,031 downwards.
GAGATCATAGAATGTAAAATATTTGATATAATTTGATGAGATTTTAGGATTCAGAATATTTAATATGATTTGTTGAAATATTTTTAGAATATTTTATATATCTGTATCATTCTTAGGAACCTTAAAATCTTTGCAATTATCAATCCTAGCCTTATAAAAGATGTGTAATACAATAAATTTTTGGGATAAATCTGGATTGGATTCTTCTGAGGATAAGGATGAGTTGAACTGTAATACTCTAATCTTTTGCTTGATGATAGGTCAAGGTTTGAACTCTATAAAGATAATTTTAATTTTAAAATATTATAATAAATTTATTTATATTTTTAAGGTAAATATTGGATCAAATCAATACAAATTCATATGAATTGACTATTGCTATAATTTGGTCTAAGTTTAAAAACATTAAAAGTTTGACAAAATGTTGTTCGAAATCTTACAATTGTATTTCAAAAGATTTTTTTTTCTAAAATTTTGTTTACTTATCATTCCTAAGCTACATTGATTTTTTAAAATTTTATCGTGAGCAAAAATGCCTTAGCTTGATATTGGCCAAAGTGTTATCTCCTAAAATTTACTAAATGTTGTAATTTAAAATTTTGCACATGAATTATTGTTGAATAGTATTACTATTCAAATTATGAAATTTAGCATATATAACATTATTATATTATTATGAGTTATGTAATGAATTGTAACTATGAACACGACTCTATGTAATCAAAATTGCATATTTACATTATTTATGCCATACAAATTAATTGACATGAGATAATGTTGTTGACTTTATTTTTTAATGATTATAAATAATATATTTTAGTTCATGCCAGTTTATATGAAAAGACATTTTTATAGAGCTATTAGCATATATTATTGTTGTTGTTGTTGTTATTCAGAGTTGCGGACATCTATCTCTAAGGTTGAGGTTCAAGAGTGAGAGTGTCACTAGTATTTTGTATTTGATATCGAATGTATTTGAACCTTATATTTTAAATAAATTATTATTAAAAAAATATTTTGACTCACGTTTGCTCATATCAGTTGTGGTTAGGTATTGAAAATCTTCCATACCTTTTATGATTATGTCCTAAGACTATGTAGCTATGCCACATACTCAATCCTTACTATGGGTAACATATTTAGAGATAAAATATAAATCAATCTTTTGAAACCAAAAATTATAGATGTAGAATATTATATAAAAATCTCATACGATAAATCCGCAATCATTTCTGATACTTTTCACATGCGAGATATCTTGCGAGGCAAAACTTAGCAAGACAAAGGTGCGAGTA
>UESW01001774.1:144241-316886 GCA_900491605.1 Calamus simplicifolius | reverse complement strand
TTTAAAATATTTTTATTATTTTTAGTTTGTATCATTTTTATAGTTAAGGAAGAATTTGATTTGATTTGAACTAGACTTTATCGGTACAAGAAAAAAAAAGAAGATATTTTATCATCTTATAACTAAAAGAGGAATCTAACTTAAATAAAGAGTGACCTCTAATTTTTATAATATAGTAGAAAATTTAAGTTTCTTCTCTTTTAACTAGGAGAAGAATCCTAATTAAGAACTTCACTACCATAAATGGGGGACATATATAATAATTAGAAAAAGAGAAAAAAGTGAAAGTAAAGAGTATTAAGTCTACTTTCTACCTACTAAAACATAGAGAGAAATAGGATTGTGAAGATAATGAAATTAAAAGAAAAGAGTATAAAATCTACTTTCTATTGATTAGAATTTCAATAGTAGAGTAAAAGAAAAAATTACAAATTTCCCTTTTTACCTACTAGAATCCTAATAATGAAATAATACTATATGCTAATTTTCATTTATGATATGCGTCACAATTTATAGAATATGAAAATTAATAAAGGTAAAGGACTTGCAAGCTTCTTTCTAAAATTATTTGTTATTTTATTTGAGAGGTTTAAATCAAGTAGATCAAAGAAATCCTTCTTTCACCTTGATTGGATCAGGTTAGTGTTAAAGCATCATTCCTTTAATTCCATGCAGACCTTAATTTATGTTATAGATATGTAAGTAGTACAATTAAAGAATAGAAATATATATTGATGCTTAAAATTCATCTTACAAAAAAGAAGAGAGTGACTACTACTTTTATCTCCATAAATGATAAGATGAAAGGATGCGCACCCAACAGGAAGAGAAGATCACTCATTTTATTAAGCCCATCTCTCAATTGATGCCTTCAACTTCATTACATGATTTTACCTTCAACATCTGGTTCGATAAGAGTTTTATTCTATTGATATTAAAAAAATGGATATTTTATAATACAATATGAATTCAAATATGAAAACCAAGAGATTTAATTATGAATAAAAAAGCATTAGTTCCTACAATTTAGTTTTAGTTTAAAAGGGCTAAATTTCTCAAATAAAGGAGCTTTGATATGGGAAGATTAATTAACCTATCATGAATCAATCTAGCCATTTGATTATATCTAAACAAACTTCAAGAGCAAGACATGTTCCATTTAATTTAAGAGAAATATAACAGTGTGATTGAAAGCAAAATTGATGTAGGAATCAAGATCTAGCCAAATTTAAAAGATTTTAAATTTTATTACTACTTTTATAATTTGTATCATTTTTTAATTAAAAGAAGAATGTAATCTAATTTTAGCCAGACATTACTGGCATTAAAACAAAGAAAATTTTATCCTCTTATAATTAGGATAGGAATCCAATTCTAGTAAAGAGTGTATTTCTATAATATAATAGAGAATTGTATTTTTCTTCTTTTAATTAAAAGAAAATTCTTACTTGAGAAGACCTTATTACTTGTATAAATAAAGAGCATATATCATGGTTTAAAGGAAAGAGAAGAGAGGAAGTAAAAAAAGAGTATTTATTATTCTTTTCAATCATTGGAACACAAAAAGAGAAGAGGAATAGCAGAGTGGGAACAGTGGAATTGAAAGAAAAGAGTAGAAGCTCTATTTTTTATCCACTAGAATTCCTACAATAGAAATTAAAAAAAATAAAAAGACACAAACTATACTTTCTACTCATTAAAATCCTAATAATATAGGTAAAATAAAAGAGCATACACTTTATTTTTTACCTGATAGAAAATAGTGAGGTGAAAAAAAGGAGCATTTTTATTCCATTTTCTGCCTATTAAAATCCAAACAATCAAAGCAAAAGGAAAAATATATATATATATTTTACTTTTCACTTATGATGTATACTATAATTTATGGATGATGAAAAATAATCAAAGTAAAGGGGTTAAATTTTTATTTTCTAAAATTATCATTATTATTATTTTATTTAAAAGATCTGAGTCAGTAATTTGAAGAAAATCTTTTCTTATTCTTAATTAGAACAACAAGGCTTAGATTTTTCTTTGGAAGCAGCATATTTTATGACGATAGGCCTATGCTTGGCTGGCACTAAGGCTAGAGCCTTCTTTATGGTTACAACCCATCCTAATCATTAGTAACAACATCAGTATCTTTCAAATCCCATTATTGACTTGCTTCTATCCCTAGCTTATCTTAGTAGCCATTCACTGAGATTTGATAAGAGAGATGGTAAGAAAGAGAGAGAACGTAGGTCAGAGGAGAAGATAAGAAAAAAAAAAAAAAAAGTAGATGAACCTTCCTTGAATATTGAAATGATAGTTGATGATTGATTATCGGCATTCCTTTGGTCATGTTGGTGAAAAAAATGCAAGATAGGATGGTCTGAAAAAGGAGGAGGTAATGAATCGAAGATGCAAGAGTGCTTAAGTCAAGAATTCTTGATGATAATTCCGCTCTTTTAAAATCTTTTAAAAGAGCCTTTGAAAGGACTAAAATCATAAAGGAGTCATAAGGATTTAAGATAGTGAAAACGACAATATGCTAATAATATGAAAATGCCAATGTTATTTTTATACATTGACAAGACTTTCAAGCATATAAATATATAATAATTGTAGAGTTTAGAATGTAATGGTAATTTCACTAATGAAATATTTTTTACTTTTGATATGCTTGATCCAAAGAAAAATTTTAATTAAGCTAAACTAGTGGTTGGCTTGATTATAAATTTACTTTCGAACTCGAGTTTAGATTGATAAATATTAAGCCAAACTTAAATAATAAGTTGGTAACTAGGTTTGCTCTTAGCATAGGTGAGGCAATTAAGTCTAATAGTAAAAGCTTGATGGCCTATATGTGCATATGTTTATTAGGTAGAGTGGTCTTTTTCTTTTCTTCTACTTCCTAATAATAATGACAATTTGCCAACCAGAGGTGAACAATGGGTTTGGATGACATGGGAACCAATAATAACTTGATTTGATAGGGTTGGGTGAATTTGGTTCTAATTATTAATAGAATTAGTATGAATCTAGAACCTTAGGGCTAATACTTTTTAGGTTAGTTCTCAATTTCAAGGCTCAAGTAAACTCAATTTCAATTGAAGAATCAATCAGCCTCTTTTTTTAGTGAGATGTTATTTTTAAAAAAAATGAAAAGCTTTTAAGGATCAAACCTATAGCAACACATACACCTCATGAGTTATTTAACAACCATACTAAAATATCTTAAATATTAAATTATTCAATAAATACTATGCTTATTCTTTTTATAAAACATAATTAATAAAAAATTATAGTTATTAGATATTAGATCCATATCAAATTAAAATATAAAAAAATGATTTTATCATAAAACTAACTTGAAATTGAACTAATCTGATCGAGATAGTGCTAAGTAAGTTGACTTCGATACAAAATTGAGTCTGTTCTGAATCTAAGATTTTAAACAATCTTGATTGAATTAGTTTTAGACTTTGACTTAGGAACCAAACCATGCTCATCCCTAGCTGCAATGTTAAACCCATATTTTTGACTATGACAATAAGTCTTTTATATGCTCTTTATATCGAATCTGACCTTCATAAATTATCCAATATATATTAATTACATTTGAAATTCATCATCTATGGAGAACTCACAAATTGTTCGATCCACTAGCATATACAGAGAGTGATTTTTTTTTTTGTATAGACGGATGATTATACCACTCTAGGCAGGGGTGATTAATATTATATGTTTGAGTCTCATCACACAGGAGGGAAGTCAGTACGGCTTTCACCCAGCCTTTTGCAAACTGAACCGCGGCCGGATCCTAATTAATTAATGTGAGGCGATTATTGAGATTAATTAGGGTGGTTGGATGGTCAGCAGTTGTCCACATCTCTCTCTGATGAGTGAATAAGATGTGTAGAAGTTTGAGCGCATATCGGTGGCCATTTGTTGCTATGTTATATATGTATACAAGGTGGAACGATCACTTGGAGGGACCATTAAAGGTTCATGGACTTCACAGCAGCAACGTTCATTCATCTCTCCAAAGTTCAATATTCTCACACTGACCTTGTCGTCCCGTTTCCATGATGTTTACTGAAATTGAATTAAGTGCCATCACCATCACCATCTGATGCAAACGATAATTTTTCATTGTAGTCGAGCCATTATTTACGTTATCACGACGATCGATATATGTTCTTCTTGCCACCCCGGCCCCAAACTATGTCAGCTGTCTGCATGTCCACCAGGACTTTGCTTTTTATCTCGGTTATATTTGTGATCTTAATTAGATTCTGTGTTTGGAATTAATTACTTGCTGACTACTACTGCAGTTATGTTTCAAATTAATGGCTTCTGCCGCAGTTCTCCAATGTATAGTAGCAAATTATATAATTGGAACTTTTCCCATTTGATGATGAATTTTCGACATCTTAATTAATTAGTGCTAATAATGGTGTGGAGTGACCTGGCGTACGTGTGAGTTAATAGTTTCAACCTTGCAAGCAATTAATTAGCATCTGTAGTCATGACACTGTTAGTGATCTGCATAAATTTTCATTAGAAAATAATAAAATCATGGCCATACAAGGATTACAATTATAGAGGCTTCTCTTTAGTGCATTGCATGCATATTTCAAAACATATAATTAGAGCAGGACCCTAATTAGCAACTTATTGAAATTTATTTTTTTTCTTAGACAATATTAATATTGCCACCAACAAAAAAGAAAGAAAGAAAGCACTAGTGTTAGTACGTACTGAGAGAGAGAAAGAGAGAGAGAGAAGACATCTTACCACAGCTGGGCCCACAAGTTTTCAGCATATATAATATTCTGGGGAAATTAATCAGCAGAATTGAATCTGGAGACTGGGGATATATATCATCGCTGAAGGGAAATATTATTGCACGACGAATGTTCAATGAGAACGTGGAAAGGTGCGAGACCATACACATGGGAGGCCCCAAAGTGAACAAATTAAGATGGGAGAGATCTCTGGAGCTTAATTAATTCAGAGAGCAATGTCATTTTCCATTACAAGTGCCGGTCTGAAGACAAACAAGGGCGATTTGATGTATGTATAAACGACACCCTGCAGTTGGCCGCGGATGCAGTGGAAACTCTAGCCAATCAACTCATCCTTCGACAGTAGAACCAGAACCAGAACAAAGAACCCCACCTTTTTTTTTTTTTTTTTTAAATCATATATATATATCTATCATTGTCGTCCTTTTTATTTTATTGTTAGATATCATGTGCACTCGATCGCCAACATCGCTTTTAATATTCTAATCCTTAATTTATCTCTCAATTAAGAAGAGTACCATTCAAAGCAGTAATAATAATGGAGGATTTCTTGATATTATTAAAGCTAGCTTTATATGAGTTGCCTGGCACAAAACTAACGTCTTCTTGTGAAGGCTCACAGGCGCAAATATTATTCCATGCAAGATGTGCAACATGGAATCAGGAATCAGGACAAGCAAGCATCAACAGGACATCATCTCATTTTCAAAACTCCCCCTGCCCAATATCCTGAATATTAAAATGTCACACTCCAATCCATCATTTGGGCTAAACATGCATGCATGTGACACAGCCGTCCAACTCCTAATTAGTACGTATAATTCTAATGCAAGACCTATATAAGAATATTTTATCAATTATCAATGTATTAAAATTTAATTAAATATTATTTAACCTACAAGTGTTATAAATTAAGTAATTACAAGGACTGCTGTGCCTAAGGATTATGCAAGATTGCATCATGTGTTCAGCTCAAATGGTAGGTTAGAGCGTCTTCTAAAAAAAAAGACTTTAAATATCATTGTACTCCTTATTTTTAGATATATCCTTAAGGCCTCCTTTCATTTTATTAATGTGCCTACGTATGAACATATATATATATTGAGTCTCATAAATCAAGAGGATAACAAAAGTTTTTAATTCATAAGCTCTTCATATTCAATATTCATCATTATGAAAACAAGCACATGCATGATCTCACAATGATGGAATATGCCTTGCTTAACCACATGCAATGCACCCTTATGATTACTCCTTTTTTAAATATATGCTAAGAGATTGATTAACATAATATTGCTGCATGCCATTTGAACAAAATAATGAGGTTTGGCCACGGATTGATTATAATTTTCCGCTATATATATATATATTGAGAGCCCTTGACGTAGATTGGGGTCTGGGATGGACCCTTGGGTATCTAGGAGTAGTTCCATGAACAATCACTTCACTACGAAGGTTTGTCTCTACTCATGTATGAGCTGTGCATGCGCAACAGTACTGGTCCAGTCTTTTATCCACCATTAATGTCTTGTCGTTTGCCCTTGAAATAAAACCATATATATATATATATATATATATATATATATATATATATATACTTTGAAAATAAAAGGAAAATGTATTAATTAATGTCGCTTGAAGGAATCTTGTGATGCATCTTTAGTTAATACGACCCCAACTAAATCAAAATATATATAATCAAAAGAGCCATCGATCAGCACATCATTAATTAATGCATTGGAGAGGCCCGGGGCGGATCAAGCAGCGAATTTTTTTGGCAAATATTACTGCAAATTCTTTGGATGGCTCCTACCACTGCATGCTAGCTAGTAGTAGTAGTAGATATAGAATCCTGCCTTCCTTCAAGAGCTGGCGCACATGCTGTTAGCTGCTGAGGGACCATCTCTCAAAGGACTTCCCCATCAGTGCAGTTACATTAAAGGCCGAAAAGAATAATATATGCCAAGAAAAAGTTTCAATGGATATCATTCATTGCTTGTAAGAGATTAACTAAATGAGTCATTATCATGAGAAGGTATATATGAATTGGCAACTAGGAATATATATGGTGATGATCAGCTTAATTACACACCTGCGGAGGCCGTCATTTTAACGTTCTAGGGTTCATCCATCGTAGGGTGGTCCTTCCCCGTAAGAGACACATGTGGCCCAGCGAACACTGTCACAAGAAAGAAGGTGACCACCCTCTTTCTTCAATCCCAAGTACATTGGACACGACAAAAACCTCAAGACTTTTCTCTCTGTTCATCACCCCGGCCCCAAATGATTAGTGACATATATGAAGATTGCACCTGAACGTCGTCGTGGAAGCGTACCGAAGATAATTAACAAACTACCGTGACTTGCATGAGCGTTAAAAAAATTAGTACTTTCAAATAATTATTTTTAAGACTGTTTTTGAGTACTTAGCACTACATTAATCATATATTAGCTAGATAGATCTTTTGAATGCTTAAGATTTTTTTTTTTAAAAAAAATCCTAATAATAACTTTCACTTAATATTTTTGGATGAGATCTTAAATTTTGGTAAATAGGATTAAAATGAATTCAATCCATAGCCCTTGAAAATTAAGAGGTACTATAGTCAAAGGCTTATGAGTTTTATGAATTAGTTTGAATTTAATTTGGTTGCTTTTGAACTATTAACTTGGTAAGAATGCGAGCACTTTATATGTGTGTGTGTGTGTGAAAGCTCATATTAAGAAAATCTTAAATTAATTTGATTTGGGTTTGGATCCTTAGTTCGATGAAAACATTAAGACTTAAATAAGAAAAGTAGATGAGAGCCCATGTTGGTGCATGCTTGGTCACACATTGACTATATATTAGAGTGATCTTAAGTACCTATATATAATTAATAAGGAGCTTAAATAATACTATCTATCTATTTTTTTTTACTTAATATCATAGGTTATTACAAATGGTATTATAGTAACTTAGTTTATAGATCTTTGATACGTATATAAAATCAATGTGTCCAAATAATACATTTAAACTAATATTTTTATATAATATTCTAAATTGTTATAAATGATATTAAAGTAAATCTGACTCAGAACTAATATGGGATAAGGACAATATGTATGGATTTATGATTTTTGTTGATTGGATTGAATTTGACTTGGATTAGAATTTGGATCCATAGTTTACCAAGGATGTTAGAACTTAAATAAAATGAATATATAAAGAGTTTATGCTAGGATACATTTAGTCTCTTATCAATTTTATATTGAACAAATCTTGAGCATCTATATAAAAACAAAGGTTCAAATAATATCTTTCCAATTATTTCTTTTGAATGAGTTATTAAGCTGTTACATTTTGCTCCAAAGATCTATGAAAAATGTGTGCTACTGCTTTCGTGAAAATAATGCACGTCCTTCTATTTTATCTTTCTTCTTGTAAAATGTCTAATATTCTTTTGTAGGATAATTATAATTGGACATTCCGAACAATTTTTCTTTTTATTTTTTCTTTAACACAAAATGTAGAATGTTCCCACTGCCTGAAATTTGCTAACATATATGGCCCTATAAGTAGATTTTCACATATATGGTACCTAGCTCTAAGATCAATGATATGGGTTAATTTGGGAAGTTATATGCTGCAGAGCATTCATTGTTCCTAGTCAAAAAGAAAAAAGTGATACTTCTAGCTAGCCTTTTGATTTTACTTGGATTCACCTTTAATTCGTTTCTTGTTGATATCCAAAACGACACGGAAGCATGATGCATGCTATGCATAATGCGATTATTCCGAGACCACATCGATCCGCATGCGAACATTCAACGCATATGTTCCATTCTTTCTCTCTTCTCTTCATAAACCGTCCCGTCCAGTCATGTGATGCATGATATAGCTGGATATGAATAGTGATGACGCCTGATACTGGTCTTGAACATTGAAAAAAAGAGCTGCTTAATCCATGGTCACGCCTGATGGATGGCCTGCAAAAAGTCAAGACCGAAGGGGTGCTTCGTGGGGACCCTCCGACGCTCAAATCAGTAATCGGGGTCTAAGCTGAGGGAGAGCTCAGACGAGCTCTGGAAAGAAAAAATGAGTTCTCAGAAAGAGAGGAGTCCCTTTCTGAATATCAGGATAGCGAGCATATGAGTTTGCGTACCTTGTTCCTGAGTGGACTTACCTTTTATAGGGGTTGACACCTGCACAACCACGTGGAGTTCCGTAAGAAAGGAATGTCCGCGGGTTTGTGGGGTTGCGTGAATTTGGGCTGGTTGATGGGTCCTATCCCATTGGAGAGGAAAACGGCGGTTGGTGAGCTACGTTCCATCAGTTAGTGGGGCTGACTGGTAGTTAGGTCCAGTCCATCAGCGGCGTGACCTTTGGATAGTTGGCCTGGGGATGCCAGACGGCGCGGGTCAGAAGGACGGCGGCGTGAACAGCCAGGACCGTTCTGGGGCCAACTTGAGACAGCCTTGACCCTCCGGAGGGTGCCGAGGCCGAGCAGGGCCGACTTGGCCGACCTGAAGATGCGAGGGCGGGGCCGACCAGGAAGGTCGGGGCCGACTCGGAGATGCCGGGGCCGAGTGGGGCCGACCAGGGAAGATTGGGGCCGACTTGGCCGACTCGAAGATGCCGGGGCCGAGCGGGGTCGACCAGGGCAGGTCGGGGCCGACTTGGCCAACTCGGAGATATCGGGGCCGAGCAGAGCTGACCAGGGAAGGTGGGGCCGACTTGGCCGACTTGGAGATGCTGGGGTGGGGCTGCCTTAAGATTTTAATTTTGCCATAATGCCCTCGTGGCTACGTCAGCCACAACAGATGCCCCCCGCCCCTGAGCGCGAAGGGCCATGCGCCCGCTGCCCTTTGGGTGAGAGGGGCGCGAAAATTCAAAAAATGATTGCTTTTAGTGCGCTTTTAATAGCTTGGTGAGCTGGTGCATCGTCCCAAGGCAGTGTCGCTTCGAAAATCTTCCACAATCATGCGGTAGGTGGGAGTTGACGTTAGCGTCGGACGCCTAGAAGAGGAAGCCTATTGGGGAATGGAAAAAGGTAAAGGTTATCATTGCTTCTCCGTTTTCTATGCCCCACGATTGGTCGGGGATCACGCTCCTTGGGGCGAATCGGCGGACAGCTCGTGGCGCAATTGGAGAGCGCCATGTGGTGGGGCCTCGATTATCGTTCGAAGATGGGGGTATAAAAGCGCCCCAAGGGCCTGAGAAAGCTTTACATTGCCATTGTTTTCTTCAGCTTTCCTTCTCCTGAGTTCTTCTGCGACTTGAGCCCTTTTGTCTTCAAATTCCCTTTGATTTCCAGGTTAGTTTCATCTTTCATTTTCACCTATGGACCGTCATGCCATTAGGGAGGGTAAGAGGCCTGGTCCGGGCGAACCCTGAGGGCCTGTCGTCTGTTTTTCTTTTTCCTTCATTCTTGTAATCGGCGTCAGGCCGAATTTTGTACTTCATTTCCATTGTTAATGAAGAAGAGATTTTTGCAAAAATGCCTTTATGTTTTGCTTCGTCTGTTCCTTCTTTCCTTTGGGAAGAATACTTTATTGTGCGACTAACGATAAGACGGACCCCATACCTATTGGTGAGAGGGGACCTTTCTTTTGGGATGTTCCCTAACTCTGAGTGTTGCGCATGTTGATAATGCCGTGGCTGAACTGTTGTGTTAGGTTGGCCAATGTTGAGATGCGTCTTCGAGGTGTAAGCCAGCCGCGTAGGAGGTTACTTAAGATGCCCTGAGCTGTCGCAGGCCGTTTGAAGGAAGATTCGTCTGCGTTCGAATCTTCTAAGGACTTGTAACGATCCGAGGGCAACTTAGCGCCAAGATCGGCTTGAGAGCGCCGGGCCAAATGGGGTTTGACCGGGGAAGGTCTGGGCTAACTCGGCCGACCTTGGAGACGTCGGGGCTGAGTCGGACCGGCTCGGCAGACTTGGAGACCGTGAGGACCGGCGAGCTCTTTCAGAACCATCTCGGGGGTTTGTGTGCCGCCCGAGGGCGACTCGGCGGGTACGGAGCCTTTAGGGTCTTAACCACTTGGGGGCACCTCCGTGCCAGGGCGAGTGGTGTCTCGTAGGCTGCGATGCCGGCGAGCTCCTTTAAAACCACCTCGGGGGTTTGTGTGCCGCCCGAGGGGCGACTCAACCGGGTACAGAGCTGTTAGGGACTTGAATCAACTTGGGGCATCTCCTAGCCGGACCGAGTGGTGTCCCGTTAGCCGCGATGCCGGTGAGCTCCTTTAGAACCACCTCGGGGGTTTGTGTGCCACTCGAGGGGCGACTCGACCGGGTACGGAGCTGTTAGGGACTTGAACCGATTCGGGGGCGTCTCCTAGCCGGATCGAGTGGTGTCCCATTAGCCGCAATGCCGGTGAGCTCCTTTAGAACCACCTCGGGGGTTTGTATGCTGCCCGAGGGGTGACTCGACCGGGTATGAAGCTGTTAGGGACTTGAACCGACTCGGGGGGTCTCCTAGCCGGACCGAGTGGTGTCCCGTTAGCCACGATGCCGGTGAGCTCCTTTAGAACCACCTCGGGATTTGCATGCCGCCCGAGGGGTGACTCGACCAGGTACGGAGCTGTTAGGGACTTGAACCGACTCGGGGGCGCCTCCATGCCGGGGCTGAGTGGTGTCCCGTAGGTCGCGATGCCGGTGAGCTCCTTTTGCGAGATCTGGTCCTTGAATGCAAGGGAGAGCAGGCTGTGCGTTGGAAGGGACCCTTTTATTGCTCGTATTCTAGGGGATACATCATTGATAATATCGGCGGAGATTATCCGCATTCTAGGTACGCAGAATGGGTTGTCCATTGAGCTCTTCTAGCCTGTATGCTCCCCGATGGAGTGTCTCGGCGATACGGTAAGGACCCTCCCAGTTGGGGGACAGTTTGCCCCCCTCCGTATACTTAGATACTCAGCCTTTCTTAAAACCAGATCTCGTGGTGAAAGATCTTGGGACGAACTTGGGCGTTTTAGTACTTGGCTGCCCGCTGACGGAAAGTTGCATACGTAGCCTTGCCGGTCATGTGCTTCATCGATAAAGTCCAGGTTGGCTTGTATCAATGTGGAATTGTCTTCCTCGTTGAAGGACTCCACGCGCGGACTGGGCAGTCCGATCTCAACAGGGATGACGGTTTCGGATCCGAAGACGAGACTGAAGGGAGTCTCGCCCGTTGGGGCTATGGAGGTCGTGTGGTAAGCCCATATACGCTGGGGAGCTCCTCCACCCATCGATCCTTTGATCCATCAAGCCGAGTCCTGAGCCCTCTGAGAATGGTGCGGTTCATGACCTCGGCCTCCCCGTTGGTCTGGGGGTGGCCGACAGAGGTGAATGATGGTGAATGTCTAGCTCGCCACAGAAAGTCTTGAATGCTTCATTGTTGAACTGGCGACCGTTGTCTGTGATGAGGGTGTATGGTAGGCCAAAGCGGCATATAATCGACTTCCAGAAGAAGTCTTTGACTTTACTCTCGGTGATCTTAGCCAGCGCCTCGACCTCGACCCACTTGGTGAAATAGTGATGGCTACTAGCAAAATCTCTGCTGTCCCGAGGCTGGGGGGAATGGCCCAAGGATGTCCATTCCCCACTGGGCGAAGGGCCAGGGGGCTGAGAGCGGGTTGAGCAGGGTAGACGGTTGATGTTGGATGTGTGCGTGGCGCTGGCAACCATCGCACTTCTGAACTAGTTTGGCAGCGTCCTCCCTCATGGTAAGCCAGAAGTATCCCTGCCGAAGGGCCTTCTGGGCCAGGGACCTGCCCCCAGGTGATTTCCGTAGATGCCTTCATGGATTTCTCTAAGGATGTAGTTGGCGTCGGCAGGTCCTACACATCTGAGCAGGGGGTAGGAGAATGACCTCCTGTATAGACGTCCGTCTAGGAGGACGAATTTGAAAGCCCTCCACTTGAGCAGCTTGGCGTCATTGCGGTCATCGAGGAGGGTGCCGTTAGTGAGATAGCGGACGTATGCATCCATCCATGTAGGCTCTTGGGTGAGCGGGAGGACTTCCTCGCCATCTTCTATGCTGAGCCTTTTAAGTACTCAATGTAGGCATCTCTTGCGATGCAGTCGACGGTGGTAGCCAGGCGGGAAAGAATGTCGGCCTTGGCATTCTTACTCCGGGGAATGTAACTGATGCTGAAATAAGCTAACGGAGAGACCAAGAGCCAAACCTTGCCCAGGTATTGAGTCATAGCAGGGTCACGCGCCTCGTACTCTCCATTGATTTGTTCGGAGATGAGTTGCGAGCGGTGAAAGCTCTAAGATGCCTTATTCCAAATTCTTGGGCCAGCCTTAATTCTGCCAGCAGGGTCTCGTACTTAGCTTGGTTATTGGTGGCTTTGAATAGAAACCGTAGGGCGCATTCTGCTTTCTCTCCACCCAGTCCGGTGAGAATGAGACCGGCACGCTTCCCTGAGAGTTTGATGCGCCGTCTACATGGAGGATCTAGGTTTCTCCATCATCGCTCGGCTCAGGCTCGTGCCGCTCCACGGAAACCTCCCTGGTCTCCTCATCTGCCCAAGTGCACTCGACTAGAAATCGCCAAGACTTGGGACTTCAAGGCCGGCCGTGTTTGGAAGGAGAGGTCAAACTCTCCTAGCTTGATGGCCCACTTGGCAAGTCGGCCTGAGGTGTCTGGACGAGCCAGGATGGCTCGGAGGGGCTGGTCCGTGAGCACCACAATGGGATGGGCTTGAAAATAAGGGTGGAGACGCCGAGCGGAGATGATCAGAGCGAAGATGATTTTTTCTGTCTTGGAGTACCTCACTTCTGCGTCGTGGAGCACCTTGCTCATGTAATAAACGGGCCTCTTGGTTCCATCAGCATCGAGACGCATCAAGACTGAGCTAACGGCTTTGGGAGAGGCGGCAAGGTAGAGGAAGAGACTTTCCCCATCTCTTGGCTTAGACAGGAGCGGCGAAGAAGACAGAAACACTTTCAGCCCATCAAAGGCTTTCTGGCAGTCGTCCATCCACTCGAAGCTGTTTACTTTCCGCAGGGCCTTGAAGAAGGGCAAGAACCTCTCGGCTGATTTGGAGAGGAAACGACTTAAAGCCGCCACCCTCCCCATTAGTCATTGTACTTCCTTCTCACTGGATGGTGGTCTCATGTCGAGGATGGCGCTGATTTTCTCTGGGTTCGCTTCGATCCCCCGCTGAGTCATCATAAAACCCAGGAACTTGCCCGCCGTGACTCCGAAGGTGCATTTCTTGGGATTCAGCTTGACCTAGAAGCGGTGGAGGTTGCTGAAAGTTTCCTCTAGATGGAGACATGATCAGAAGCGCGGATGCTCTTGGTCAGCATGTCATCCACGTAGACTTCATATTCCGACCTAGCTGATCCTGAAATACCCTGTTCATCAATCTTTGATAGGTTGCCCCCCGTTCTTGAGACCGAAGGGCATATCTTTGTAGCAATAAATCCCCTTTTCTGTCACAAAGGATGTGTGCTCTTCATCACTGGGGTCCATCCTTATCTGATTATATCCAGAGAAGGCGTCCATGAAGCTGAGGAGCTCGTGGCCGGAGGTGGAATCTACCAGCTGGTCTATCCTTGGCAGAGGGAAACTATCTTTCGGACACTCCTTGTTGAGGTTGGTGAAGTCGATGCAAATTCTTTAGCTCTCGTTTGCCTTTCGCACCATGCCACGTTGGCCAACCAGCTAGGGTAATGCGCCTCTCGGATGTGGCCGGTACTGAGCAGTTTGTTAACCTCCTCATCGATGGTCTTTTGTCGCTCGGGAGTGAAGCTCCTCTTCCTCTGGTGGATTGGACGGTGCTTCGGATCGATGTTGAGCTTGTGGGTGATTACTTCTGGAGGGATGCCGGGCATGTCAGATGCTGACCAAGCGAAAACGTCTGAGTTGGCCCGTAAAAAGGTTAGGAGGCGATCACGATCCTCCTGGGGGAGAGTCCACCGATACGCACGGTCTTCACCGGATCGTCCCCAAGGGGAAAGGTCAGGAGGTGCTCGGCCGGTCCCCTCTCCTGTCGGACTCCCTGGGGTCAGGTGCTTCTGGGACCGGCTCGGCCTCCAAGGGGCTTGACGCCGTGTGATAGCAGGGCAAAACTGAACCGATCTCGCCTTTCATCTCCCCAACACCTCCGCTAGTAGGGAACTGCACCAGCAGGCACCGGGTGGAGATAATCGCATCCAATAGATTTAAGCCTGGGCGCCCAAGAATGGCGTTGTATGCCAAGGGGACCCGCACAACCAAGAACTTCATGATCACTGTGCTTTGGCATGGCAGTGTTCCGGCTGTCACAGGCAAAGATATCTCGTCCTCAACCCTTACCGAATTCCCGGTGAATCCGACAAAAGGGGTTGCTACAGGCTGAAGAGAGTCTAGAGATAATCCCATCCGAACAAAAGCGTCATAAGTGAGGATGTCACTGAGCTGCCTATCAACCAATATCCTTTTTACAGGGTGCTTGGCGATCGTCATAGAGACGGCGATGCTTTCATTGTTTACATTCTCAAAATTCACCGGTCCCCCCCCCCAGAACTACATTACCTGGCACGTCCTTCCCTCTTGGCCGCTTGGATAAGGAAGCCGCTCCCCAAGACACCATTCCAACTGTGCTCCGTGAGGGTGTTGTCGATAGCGGCCTGAGCAGGCGGGGGTCCCATGAGTGCCAGCAGCGGTTGTGGCACCTTATGGACATATTTGCCGAGGTAGCCCCTCTGGATGAGCTCCTTAATGGCGCGCTTCAAGCTGAAGCAGCTGTCGGTGTCGTGCCCATAGTCTCGATGGAATCGGCAATAACGGCTCTTATCGCGGGAAGGACCTTTCTTAGGAGGAGGGCGCTGGAGATAAGGCTCGCCCTCGATTTCCATCAGGATGTGGGATCGAGGGGCGAGGAGAGGCGTGAGCTTGCTCTCGTCGAGGATGGGGCTTCGACGCCTGTTGTCGGATTAGCAAGGCGGATCGGGCCGCCGTGGCGAGGGGGGATGCTCGGCTCGGGGCGAGTAGGCTTGCGGTTGGAGCTCCTTGATGATTCCCGGCAGGTGAGGTCGGCCTCATCCGCGCGGATGTACTTCTGAGCTCGGAGGAGAATGTTGGAGTAGGAACCCGGGGCTTCTTGTTCAGAGAGAAGGTAAAGTGGGACGGGAGGAGTCCCCGCTTCAGCCAGCATTGCCACCGCGTCGTCGAGGCGGTAAACTTCGAGGGCGGCGGTCTTGAACCGGGACACGAAGTCCCGCAGCGATTCCCCCTCCTTCTGGCACACGGAGAAGAGGCTGTCCGCGACCCTTGGGATCCACCGGCAGGCATCAAAATACGCCAAAAAGCCCTTTTTAGCTCTCGAAAAGAGTCGATGCTGTGGGGGACAGGCGCGAGTGCCAAGCGTGAGCAGCCTTCCGCATTGTAGCAGGGAAAGCTTTGCAGAGAAGGGCGTTGAGGCACCCTGAACTTCATCATGGTCTTGTAGCTCTCGAGGTGGTCGAGGGATCCATCGTACCATCGTACGGATCTATCTGGGAGAATCGAAATCTAGAGGGGACAGGCTCCTCCAGTATCCGGCGAGTAAAGGAGGATGGGTATCATATTCCTCCTCCGGTTGATTGTTGATCTTCCTGGCGAGCTCGTCTAGACGCCGGCTGTACTCGTCCAGGCGCTCCTCCGCCTGGCGGTTGATTGTTGGGGCCCTCCGAGATGGCTCGGAGGATGAAGAAGAGGAAGATGAAGAAGAAGGAGAAGGATGCGGAAGATGGGATTTCCGCTTTGGTTCCTCCTAGCGATGCGGCTCTGGAGGAAACTTGCTCAGGTCACAATCTGGAGATCGTGGCCGCTTGAGGGGCTCACGGCGAGGCTTCCTTGGAGAAGCCCGGCGACGACCGGCCTCTCGCTAAGGAGAACCTTCCCTTGCAGACTGTTGACTGGCAGGGGGAGCGGTCTGATGCTGGGTGGCCACGGACTGCTACTGCTGAAGTCCGTGGACCATGGCAGTGAGGGTCTGGACTTGCCGAGCGAGGGTTGCCAGCTGCTCCGTAGCCGGGGCAGCCTTCTCCGGATGAGGGGAAGCAATGGGAGGATCAGCGGCAGGGAGGTTGGTCTTCTGCTGCCTAGCTGGGGAAGATGCCCCCAGGATGACTGACTGAAGCATCCTGAGCTCGTGTCATCACCATTGTTGGGAGAGGGAGAGAAAAGAGAAGTATACTGTAGGGTTTGGGCCTTCTTTACTTTCCACCCCCTACCTGGCGCGCTAATCTGATGACGCCTGATCACTGGTCTGAACGTCGGGAGAAGAGAGCTGCTTAATCCATGGTCCCACGCCTGATCGGATGGCCTGCAAAAAGTTCTAAGACTGGAGGGGTGCTCCGGTGGGGACCCTCCGATGCTTAAATCAGTAACCGGGTCACAGCTGAGGGAGAGCTCAGACGAGCTTTGGGGAGAAAAAATGAGTCCTCAGAAAGAGGGGAGTCCCTTTCTGAGTATTAGGATAGCGAGCATATGAGTTTGCGTACCTTGTTCCTGAGTGAACTTACCTTTTATAGAGGGTTGATACCTGCACAACCACGTGGAGTTCCGTAAGAAAGGAATGTCCGCGGGGTTTATGGGGTTGCATGAATTTGGGCTGGTTGGTGGGTCCTGTCCCATCGGAGAGGAAAAAACGGCGGTTGATGAGCTACGTCCCATCGGTCAGTGAGGTTGACAGGTAGTTAGGTCCAGTCCCATCAGCGGCGTGAACTGTGGGTAGTTGGGCCTGGGGATGCTAGGCGGCGTGGGTCAGAAGGATGGCAGCGTGAACAGCCAGGACCGTTCTGGGGCTGACTTGAGACAGCCTTGACCCTCGGAGGGTGCCGAGGCTGAGCAGGACCGACTCGGCCGATCTGAAGATGCTAGGGCGGGGCCGACCAGGGAAGGTGGGGACCGACTTGGAGATGCTGGGGCCGAGCGGGGCCGACTTGGCCGACTTGGAGATGCTGGGGCCGAGCGGGGCCGACCAGGAAAGGTCGGGCCGACTTGGCCGACTCGGAAATGCCGGGGCCGAGCGGGGCCGACCAGGGAAGGTCGGCCGACTTGGCCGACTCGGAGATGTCGGGGCCGAGCGGGGCCGACTAGGAAGGTCGGGGCCGACTTGGCCGACTTGGAGATGCCGGCCGAGCGGGGCCGACCAGGGAAGGTCGGGGCCGATTTGGCTGACTCGGAGATGCCGGGGCCGAGCGGGGCCGACCAGGAAGGTTGGGGCCGACTTGGCCGACTCGGAGATGCCAGAGCCGAGCGGGGCCGACCAGGGAAGATCGGGCCGACTCGGAGATGTTGGGGCCGAGTGGGGCCGACCAGGGAAGGTCGGGGCCGATTCGACCGACTTGGAGATGCCAGGGTCGAGCGGGGCTGACCAGGGAAAGTCGGGGCCGACTTGGCCGACTTGGAGATGCCGGGGCCGAGCAGGACCGACCAGAGAAGGTCGGGGCCGACTTGGTCGACTTGGAGACGCCGGGACAGGGCCGCTTTAAGATTTTAATTTTACCATAATTGTCCTTATGGCTACATTAACCACGTTAAACAGAGAGTGAGGTAGGTAGGTTGCAAAGAAAAAACTATAGCTAATTTATCATAGATAGCTTGGGACTAGCAATATCTTAAACAATGTATGTATAGGGGAGCAGGTCAAGATCGATGTGGACTCACTTGGGTGTTTCTCAACGGCTACTTGGTCACACCCACGTTCCGCATATGTTTGGCACTTTGCGGAAGGTAAGGTAAGGTAAGCTAGTAGCTCACGGCGATGAAGAGAGGAAATACTAATAGAAACACCCGCATCCAATCCAGACTTGGTGTGTCTGAAAGTGAAAAAAAAAAAAAAAAAAAAGGGACGGGCGTCGTGGTCCCAAGAGATTGCGTGTGTTTCACTCTATTCCTCTGTCTTTCCGACACCTGGCCTAGAAGGAATCTTCTCGTGATAATATGATGTGATGATCGTACGGCCTTCAGGTCAACGCACCGACAGCGTGCGGCGGCGGCTGCGGCTGCGGCTGCTTGGTATGGTGCATCCTCCAGCAGCATCTGAAGCCGTCTGGCTACCAAATGCACGGCTCTGAATCGGCCTCCGGCCACTGCCTACCAAAGATCCGCCCTAGTCTCTCTCTCTCTCTCTCTGGCACTTTTTCTCATCCAAATTAAGATTGCATATAGGTTTTCTTTCGCACGCGAAGAGAAGAAATGGAGGACCATTAATTATTAATTCAAACGCTTCTCGACCTACTCCGTTGTACTTTTGTACCACCATTGCCGTGCAATGCAATAGTCTTGGGTCGGTGGTCGGTAATCTGATATGCAGTGCCGTAGCTTCTTACTCCGTGGTAGTTGTTGGTCCGCCAATCAATTTCAATTAAGAAGCAAGAACCAAAAAGAGAGCCAGGACAAGAAGAAATTCTAGCTTACCTTACCGACAATATATATATATATATATATGGTGGTCATTTTGCTTGCCGTGTTGGATAATTTTCCTGGAATTAATTTCCGTAAAGTTAACCTGCTCCTAGCTCCTTCTCCTCCTCCTTCTTCTTCTCGCTGTTATTGACTTATTGTTGTTCAGGTAATGGTAGCATCTGATATCTATCTTGTAATTCAGTTGATGCTGTCTGTCGGTGGAGAGATCACCAGTCAACCACACCATTTGTTAACAACCGCTTGAAAGGCGCGCGATATAAAGTGGAAGGAAAGCTTCGGATGCTACTTTGAAATTTTCAACGCTCGTATAGATATTGGTTTACCAGGTCTCCCACATAAAGAGGAGCGATGGATGGGACAGGACTTCCGTGATTAAGAAACAACGAGGGGTCACTTTAATCCGCCCGGAGCCATCCATCGTGTGATGAATAATTTGTCCACCATGTAACCACCATGGGACATTGAATTCTTAATACATTATTATCATTAAGCTACCATGGCATCTTCCGGCAGGCAAGCACGAAACCAGTTTATTGATATAACAATATATTATGAAACTAATAAATAAAGGTTCAAGAGAGAAGAAGAATAATGACGTACCAATCTTGAAGAAGAAGAAGAAGAAGAAGAAGAAGAAGACAGATAATAATTAAACAAGAACAGGCAACGGTCGCAGCTGGATGATGATGATCCTTTCATGGGCCTAAATCAGAGCTGTAATGTCCATCTCTGGGGAAGGCAGAATCTTCTAAGCACATGGTGGCAGCGGCCTAACATTATTGACGAACCATTCACGGTCAAAGATCAGAGCTCCAGAGCAAAAAAATTCAAAATTTAAGATGACATAAAAAATTTCAATTCAGACAAATTTGAGGGGAAGAAGTCAAACTGAAAGTAATGTTAGAAAAAGTTTAAATAATAAAAAAAAAAAAAAAAAAGAAAGAACGCGGTGACCGGGCTTCATTGCCAACATTTCATAAACGGTCCAAATAAATTATTTTGTAAACCGTTTTGACGTAATTTGGGGCTAACGGCTATTGCGCCATTATGGACCGAGCCGTTGGAGCTTTTATGGCCGAGCCTATAAATAGGCTTAGAGATTCAGATTGAGGGAAGGCATCAATCTAGAATGATTTATTTTATCTTATTTTATTTATATATTTTATTAATATTTTCTTGAGCATTTGAAGAAATCGTTGGGTTTGCACCTCCACACGATCGTGCTCGTAGTAGAAGGATCGGATCGAGCCGGGTCGTTGTACCTTGAGGACAGATCGCCAGTAACCTGCACGAAGGGACGAAAATCTGATCCTTAGGGCAGTGTCTAATACGCCTCCGTCCTGGTTTGATCCATCTTATCTTTTGGTTTTACTTTATTTTATATTTAAATTTTTATAACATATTTCTAGCAAATTTAGAAAGGATTTTTTGTAAGAACAAAACTATTTTTCAACAGCTAAGGATCATGATTTTCCTTCTTTTTAGAAATTGCTAGATTTTCATTTCATCTTCTTATTCTATTTTTGCATTTGCTCAACATATAAAGTTTTCATGCCACCCTGAAATGCCTGTGCATTAATGGTGCAAATGTTGCTATGATTATGATCATCCATAATTATCTCTTGAAATACTGCTTGCTAATATAATGTTGACAGCAAATTTTGTCTACGTCTTGACTCCAAATAATTTTGTCTAATTTTTATTTGACTTAATGTTTATTCCATTTCTTTCCTGATGTTATACATGCTGCTTGACTAGGAGGGTCACTCACAAATATATTACCAAGACTGATGATAGTAAATTTACTTGGAATGTTATTAGTTTCTTGCTTATATCATATTTTCTCTAATATGAACGTTCGTGGCCTTCTGAATTTAGAAGTATCTTATAGTAATAATGGGGAACACAGAGTATTGGTATGTTGTCCATTCAATGTATCACATCCAAAACTCCAGGAAAGCTTTTGATGTTTTGTATCTGAGATATATCAGAATTTGTTTGCATGCCAGGCTATCTAAAATGAAGCAAATTGTTCACGTTCATGAGGAAGGAAACAAACTCTTTGGAACTAATCATGCAACAGTGTATAGATGCACCACTAATTCCTTCCATCTTTAGTTGTGCCTTTCTCAAAACCTTTCTTGTTAATAATGGTATGTTTGTATGATATTAACTCCATAAGTAGCTATATTTTAATTACCGTTTTGGTGATAGTTTTCTGAGCTTCAGCTGAACTCTAAACCATGGTTATCATGCTACACTACCGCTGATCAGCACATTATGTAGGTATATGTACACTACAATCGATTGTCCTGTGTATGTTGTAGGGTATTCTTATGGATGCATCAAACCTATCAAGAAACAAAGTCGGACTACAATACAGTAATATGCATATAACATCCATAGCTAAGCTGTATTCTAGGCCCAAATGATATACATGTGTATATATATGGATTACATGTGTGTACACACATGCTTGCACTGTGCACATGATATATGTGTGCTTGTATATAGATATATTTTTATATCATCTTATTATTTAACTTTCAAGTGCAGCTACTAGCATATATATTTGCATTCTTACATAAATACAAATGTTTTTCTGTTCCAATAAGTATTTTCTGGTATAGTGATCATATTTAATATCTCCTTGTTGTGTTGTTAGTTGTTAGACAAAAGTGACAGTATTGGGCAAATACTTATTGCTTACCTACTATTGTGAATCTTTACGTTACCAAATGGCAAAGAATGGATGAACTTGGATGCTGTGACAAGGTATGTCATTTAAATGCTCTATTTTGAGTCTCTTGAAATCTATTGCCATGAGATTTAATAAAAATTTTTATAATTTACTAAATAGTCTCATAATTGTTGGAATATCCAACTTATTATTTATCTTTATTTGGATATTCAATTAATATATCTTTGCTTGATTCACTTATATAAGGCATTATATATATATATATATATATATATATATATATATATATATATATATATATATATATATATATATATATATATATATATATATATATATATATATATATCTTTGGAATTTGCCGAGAAGAATTTGGCAAATCAATTAACCAAGGAGTTATCTAGGAGTGGAGTCCTAAATTATCGAGGGGGATGTGGCTTAAGCCCATTATTTGGTCACCAGCAGTGGATACCCAACCTCTGTGATTGGAGATCCCATGAATGAGGTTCAATGTGGTAGAAACGAATCTGATTGAGTGATCATGTTAGAGCACAACTGTTTGAAATTTTTTATCCCATCCCTATGATGAGTGCTCTTATAAAGTGACAAAGTAAATTTGTGTAAGGTTGAGTTATACTCTTAATAGATCCGAGGTAGGTTATCTGTAGGGTATTGTCACAAATACCCTTGAAGGATTCACCTATATGAGAATCGTCATATTAGGCCGTGACTAAAGGTTTGGGCTAACCTTAAATAATTCTCATGAAAAATCAAGGTACTAAAGTAAGGCCTTTAATATGCTGACCGCTTAAACCCAATTGATCCATACTGTGTATGTGATTAGTAGAAATCTGAGTCAAAGGACCTAGTTCAAGGTCTAATCCACTATGGTTCCTTCAGATGTATACAATCAACACTAAGTGAGGTTCACCTCACCTATTGCGCAGTATAAGATGCCCTAAAAATTTTGTTATATTTATTTTATTTTTTTTATTTTAAACTTTTGTGGGAGATTGTTAGAAAAAGTTTAAATAATAAAAAAAAAAAAAAGAAAGAACGCCCACGACCGGGCTTCATTGACGGAACGTTGCGTGCAGAAACGGCCCAAATAATTTATTTTGTAAGTCGTTTTTGACGTAATTTGGAACTAACGGCTATTAGGCCTTTAAGGCCATTATGGGCCAAGCCGTTGGAGCTTTTATGGGTTGAGCCTATAAATAGGCTTAGGGATTCAGATTGAGGAAAGACATTAATCTAGAATGATTTGAAGTAGCCATATGATTTGTTTTATCTCATTTTATTTATATATTTTATTAATCTTTTCTTGGACATCTGAAGATAATCGTTGGGTTTGTACCTCCACACGATCGTGCGTAGTAGGAAGATCGGATCGAGTCGGATCGTTGTACATTGGGGACAGATCACCAACAACCTGCACGAAGGAGCGAAAATCTGATCCTTAGGGCAGTGTCTAACACGCCTCGATCCTGGTTTGATCCATCTTATCTTTTGGTTTTACTTTATTTGTATATTTAAATTTTATAACATATTCTAGCAAATTTAGAAAGGGATTTTTTTGTAAGAATAAAACTATTTTCAACAAGTAAGAATACAAAAATTTATATCTAGCTAAAAGAACGGTAAAATAACTTACAAATCTTAGCTTGCTAAATCAAAGCAGAATAGAGCAGCGATATTCAGAATCTTAATATATGCTTTGTCCTATAATTTACCGGTTACAATAATTTGAAAATTGATGGTAAGTTATAAAAAATACATAAAACTTACGAGTTATTGTACGTGCAAGAATAATATCATAAGCTCTATCTATCATTCAAGAAATATCTGCCAAGTGTGATTTGGCTAATCAAAATACTATGATTGAATATTTTCCCCATAACTAATTGTTCTGTGCATGATATGCTTGAAATTAGACTCAGTGAAATCTCCATGCAGTTTGAATCCCCTTCCACTATGCCGACTCAACATTTTCAGATGGAAGTGTTTATCATGCGCACAGACGTTCATCCAACATAACCTTCCCAACAGCATGGCAAAATTTGGATGGCCATGTGAATGGTTGACATTATAAGCATGTGGCATAGTGCTTAACCAAAATCTCTGTGACGATTATGACAGCACAAAAACAATTGCAGTTGTGGACTCTTTTGTTACCAAAGATCATTTAATACCACCAGTCTAAAGTTCATCCAAATTAACTAGTCGGTCACATGCAAAAAGAGAACAAAAAGATAAAAGTGATTTAACTTTTCATTCACGAAAACAATGTTGCTGGAGGGCCAAGCAGCAATGACAATGGACCTTAACAAGGAGAAAGCATATTGGCAATTACCTAAAACTTGTCTGGCTGAAGGTGCTAATTTGTCGCCCCCACCCCCCATTCCATCTTTAAGGAATCAGAATTCTCCTTTTTGTTTATTATAAAAGCGGTAGCTTTCCACGCACCTTGAATCATCGACCTTGGCTCCAGAGCTCAATGATTTCATAATTTTTGTTACATACTTGTTGTCCAAATGATTTCCTAGAAATGTTATGCCGACAAGCCGGTCAGATCACGTCAGGTCTTGATTAAAAAAGCAGGGTGGTGTCTAATCTAATGAACAGAGGCACCTGAACAAAATTCTAGCTAAGGATCTTGAGTAAAGAGTGTATTGTTGAAAAGTCGTCGTACAGACGAGACAGCAAAAAAAGATATACCGGAGCAATTGAGATATGAATCCCTCCAAGGAAAAGTGAGGACATAATTTACTGGCTTCTGAAACACGTCAAGATATGAGCATGTCGATGACTGGTCACAGGCTCAGAAAAAGATATATAAAGCGAATCAAGAGAATCTTGGAAGAACATTTTTAAGACAATTTCGGGCAAATTTGTATTGAGGGAATTTACGTACATCTGCCCTCCATTAAATCAATCAATTATAACTTGGCACAGTTAGGAATCAAAATCGATCCATAAGTGCGGCTGCTAAATCAGTATTGAAAGCCTCAAGGCTCTAAAGTAACATCATATTACTAGTTGAATCTTGTTAGCATTAAAAGGTGGGGATCCCTGTGGTATTCCATAATTTAAATCTCTCAATGCCGAGGCAAGCTTACAGTTCACTGACAACAACACGCTCTACAATAGATGACTAGGAACTTGATAATCAATTTAATAACATCACAAAATCAACAAAAAACAGATGCAATCAATAAGCAGCCACAATGATAATTAGGTACACGTCTTGAAGATTGAAATGCAAGAATATGAGTGATTGCCAGTCAAGTGCGCTGAAAACAATGGTATCTTCAACTGATGGGTTCATTTAGCAACTAAGAAAATAAAGAACTTTAAAGCAAATTTTCTGGGAGTAAATATATAATATGGCAAGGTTTTAAATTATATAGAATAAAGATGTTTCGATTTTTCAACGGAACAAAAAATAAGCATATATTGAACTGATGGGTTCATTTACCAACTAAAACAACAAAGAACTACAAAGCAAATTTTTTAAAGCGAAATAACATATGATAAGATTTTAAATCTTATGGAACATAGATGTCCTAATTTTTTTGATGAAACAACACATCATGCGTTCTATCCCATCTCGATTCTTGATTCGATCAAGCATTCCAATAGATGTTTAAAATGTTTTTTTTTTAAAATATTTATAAAGCTTTAATATTTTATTTAATTTTTAATATTTTAAACTTAAAAAATTGTATCTTATAATAAATTAGATCGATTTAAAATTAACGCTATAATGTCTTATGAGATATAACAGTCAAAATCAGTCTTAAAATCTCTTTGAAACGAAACATCTCGATCGTCTTGAATCCTGTCTCATCGAGACTTAAATCATTGTCATATAATATATTAGTTTCTAATCTTTGATCCACACTGAACCTGACATTGTTCATTGTCATTTGGGATATGGACATCAAAATTCATTCATACAATTCAATAAGAGGGGCAGTTAAATTGTCCATACAAATATTTATTTAACTAGAAAAGCACAGAGGGAGCCAGTAAGACCAGTCAACTACCTTGTACGATTCTCTGCAGGCAATCAAAATATGTTTTATGACCAGTAACAAAAGAAAATAAGATCTAAAACCACTGAAGTTGGTCCCAAACCTGGGGTGGATAACGATGCCAAGTTTGCTGACAGTTGTAACAATGAAAGACCAAAAACATGGCATTTCAAAAAGTTGATCTGAAATGGTTGAGGTGAGGCTTGTCTCTGTCAGTTAAGGCATCCCAAGAGATGGAACTTGTAAATGTTGTCCAAAATATAAAAATCCAACCATACAAAAAGGAAGACAGCCCCATTGCAATCCTCGTTCTTCTAATATAGCCACCATAAATCCAGTTGGATTTTGATGATCACCATGACAAGGACCAGTGTTGGCTACTGAAATCATGCACATCCATAACACTACAAAAAATGATGTAACTATGAGAATCTCATTCTCAGCTACCTAGATTCCAGCGAGCTGGTGCCCAACAGCAGCCCTTCTTCTTTGAGAATGTATCTACACACACATTACCAGTTAACAACAGCAAGTACAAACATCAAAGGAACACATGGGTAAAAAGTGTGTAGCTCATCCTGTCATGACGTGTTGGAAATTATGGTCTAAAAGACATGATTTTTCTATGATGATTGACATCAAATGACATATAATAAATAATTTGATATTTGCATCCTATATACTTGTTATATGTAATACTCTTAAAAGGTCTATGAGTGTTAGAAATAATGATCTGAGTGCTCGAGATGCTTTACGCATGAGAACAGAAGACACGAAATCATTTTATTACATTCGAAATATAATTGTCATAACTTTAATAAAGTTAGCGCTTTATTATGAGAAATTGGAGTATATGTAATTTTCAATTGAAAAATAGTTTGTCTTGACTATTTGAGAGGAATTCTCGAATTAGTATAGTAGTACGTATATTGTGTATTGACGGACTTATATGAGAATAAATTTTGAAAATATACTTTCATGAAATTTAACTCATAGCTATGAGAGTACGATGGTTCTTAAGCTTGAGCAATTCACTGAACTCAGACTTATAGCGTATATGCTTTGATTCACCAAATGAGCAAAGTCCATAAATGATTGATACTTGATGGGTTAGGCATATGCTACTAGGGTCTGAGAACATACTCGCACTATAGTCATTCATGTATTTTCCATAAGAAAGTAATAACATTCCCTTTAGAGGTTCAAATTAATCTATCTTAAAACTATGCATAGTGATCTTTATAAATTGAGCGTAGACATGATCAATCGACGGGTTGATTCATGACGCTCAGTGGATGGATATGAGGGAACCTAGAGCTCAAGGTGTTAGATGGATATTGGACAAGTGATAGTACATAAATTACTTGATCCCAATATTCGAGTGTCGCATGAAGGAACATTTGCGTATCGATCTCATAGGTCAGGGATGTGATTGTCTTATGTAACAATTTATTTTATCTCGACATAAATGTCGCGCATATCCTGGAGTGCAGTTGTAATTTTCTGGTGGAAATAAATCACGACTAAGAATATTGTCCCGAGTCATAGGGAATGGCGGTATAAGGGCAATATTCTTGAGAGCTAGGTTATGCGAGTCCCGCAAAGTCCAAGGTGTAAACCATAAAAGGAAACTCGCTCCTAAATTTTAAGAATTCATTTTTAAAATTTTAGGTGACGCGATGAGCAAGTAATGCCACCTAATATTGTGTTTGATTTTTTAGAAAGATCCAGAGAAAAGTTTCTTAATGAAACTAAACTCTATAACATGGATCCGTGACCAAAGTGGAGGCCATGGGTGGTTTGAGGACTTTGGGTTTAGGCTCTATGGGCCTTGGTCCCATGATCCTCTAGACCAGCCGGCCCATTGCAAGTTGGGCATAATGTTCTTAGATCAGACGCAAAAGGAAGACAACGTATTTTTTCATGAAGCGATGTCTTCTTCTTCGCGCGTCTTTGGATGATGATGAGAAGCATCTCTCCCGTAGGGATGCGGCGCTTTCTTCGATCAGCGTATCGCTTTTCATTCATAAATAGCGAGCGCCATGATCAGAAAAAAGAAGAAGAAATCTTTTTTCATTTTTTTCATCCGCCCGTCTCCATCTATTTAGAGAAAACTCTACGTTTTTAAGAACAGAAAAGACAAAGAGATCCAGAAAAAAGAAACACAAGAACTCGACTGATTTTTATTCACAAAAAATCCTTGCTTATTTCCTTGGCCATACCCCTTGCTCATTCAGGGAGTTGAGGATTTAAGACTATCTCGTTTATTCCCAAGAAGAATCAGCGGTCTCAGAGAGCTTCTCCACTCTTCTATCTCCTATGCAAAAGCCTTCACATAGAGGAGTCTTTACGCACGAATGCTTCCTTATTCACAAAGAAATCCAAGCAGAAATCTTCAGTAAAAAGGTACGCAATCATTTTCTCTGATTTAGAAATGATTGCCATGATTTTTCATAACTTTGATTATGTATCGCTTCCGCACTAACCGGATTCAATATTTTAATCCGGACTTATCTTCATGATAAGATTTTTGATCGGATTGTTCTGATTACGGGATCTCACCGGAGATCAGAACCTCCAACTCGTTTTATCTAAAGTTGGAGATAACCATAGCAAAATTTAAAAATCTCACCTTATTCGATCATCAGCAACTCCCATCCATCCATCAATATGCAACTTAATTTCATGGAGCATTAGTGTCAAGAATGAGGAATCACGAAAAGGAAATGAGCTATATTCTACATAGATAATGTATCTAACCAATCTGAACAAAAATAATGGTGCCTAGGTAAACCCCATACAAACGTCTACATTTAATCCATACAGATGTACAAGCATGAAAACATGTATCATGTAGTACAGGACAATGATAGTGACAACAGAAACAACAATACTCCAGACTACCATCATGACAAAAATACCAACCTGAATAACTAGGCCTTACAAGAATCCAGCAAAGATTCATGATGAAATAGGAGAGCAATTATTTAGAAAAATATTGTAACCATCCCAAACATGAACAATTGAGGAATCATGGAAAGAGTTAATTCAATTCTGTATATTATGAAAGGACAGATGAGGAGATTACTGGGGTAGGTTTCTTGTCTTAAAAAGAACTCGATGCATAGACATGTCTAGATAATGTGCATATTGTTCTTTTTTAAGCCATTACACGACCTTTTTTTTGGCCTTCCAACTATTTTACGAACTTCTTAAATAGAGAGGGATAAAGATTGGGATATGAAAATCCATAGATGTTAGATTTTGTACAGGTAGCATTAAATTGTAGAAAGAAATTGAACAGACATGTGACATGACTCAAAAACATACCAACCTAAATACCAATAGTTAACTTTATAGAGGAAAAAAGTAATAAGAGAATTTAGTGATGCAAGCATCAATTATCCATGAGATCCAAGGTCATGAATGGTTAAAGCATGAGTCCTTTGAACTAGATCAAACAACAGACCAACCAAACAAAGCCTCCTATTAAAATCTGAAACCAATATAGATGTTTCAAGTACCACAATCTTGAAGGACAGATATCTACTGAATTGTATGTCAAAAAGCTATTTGTTTTACACAATAAAACAGGTTACTATATAAAATCACTTGTGTTTTACTTGTCATACAGCTAATCCTGTAAAAAATAAATTAGTTTTCATCACAGAGGTTCAAACCACTTGCATACTAAAGTGAGGATGAAAATTTAACAATTTTACAAACTAATCATGGCCACAAGCCAGATGATGCAATGTGTAAGAGCTCACAGAAAGCAGATGTAAGAAAGTAGAAACATACGTTCAATGTCCATTTAGGATTAAAAAAAAAATATCAGCTGATAAAATATATAACACTCTGTAAAAGATAATTCAGGCATATATATTTGACACCCCTCCCCCAAAACCCCAACTGCTCCCAAAAAATAATAATAATAATAATAATAATAATTAATTATAACATGTAAGGCCTTTGGACACATGTCTAGCATGTGATGCACTAATAGAGAATGAACCATGGGTATATTCTGATTTAGGCATTGAAACAGAAGGTATGCCTACCTCATGACATATACACCCTATACCTACATCTCTTAGTCACTTTATTTAATCAAATTTCATACTTGCCACTAAATATTTATGAAGAAACAAAGGAACTGACTAGTATCTTCCTTCCACATTCCTGCATCCTCCTTGTCTAAATTTAATTGTTCTACATAAAGATATGACAACTAATCTCCAGAAACCCCAACAATACATGACATGTATGATAAAATTCTTAAAGTCTCTTTTCAGTCCATATTTTTTCATGAAAAACAATGTTTACTGAATATCCATGAAGAGATGATCAATTTGTTCCATAGAATAATGCCAATCTTCCATTTTTGTTCCACTTTTTTTCAAGCTTTTCAAAGCTCTTTCACCAAATTCCTTAGGTACCATTAAGGCTACAAATGGAATGGGTCAGCTCGGGTCATGCTTGCCTCCGATCCATCCTAGTTTTATATTCGAATCATAATTTTGGACTTAAACCCAACTCATTCATTGTTCAAGTCAGGTTCAAGGAAAGAATTTTAGACCCAAGAAGGCATTTGGATTGCTTAAGAGTTAAGTGTGATCCAAATCCAATCCAAAATATTTGGATTCAGATTGAGATCAAGTCGGATCACATCTATATTAATTGTTGTTTTATAACTAAAATTTAGTAATTGATAATTAAATATAGAGACATTAAAAATTTAAATAAGATTAAAAAGAATCAAATCAAACTCAAATTTTTATTCAAAACTTTCAATTCTATCTAGGTAATTGGTCAATCTTAAGTTTATAAATTATGACTTTTAAAGTATATATTGATATGCTTGAAGGTATCATAAATAAGAATTTGCCAAAATAAATAATAAAATATAAATAATTAGATATAATTGAATGAAAATAGATGAGAGGAGATCTACTTGTTAAGATGAAAAAGAGAATTAGTTTTTTAAAAAAAATCATTTACTGAAACAATAAAGATAACTAGAGTAAAACAAATAAGATTTATTTAATTAAGGTGGATGGATAGGGTCAAATTTGGTTCAGGTCGAGTTAAATCCATTTTCTATCGACCCAAATTAGATTCAAATGATTATGGGTCTGGTCCAGTCGAAGAAAAAAATTAGATTCGGATCCTACCCAAATTTAGATCGAGTCCAATTATCAAGCCTAACCCAACCCATAAGTTTTTAAATATGAAGAAGATCAAGTCTAATCAGGTCAGGTCACGGATCAACCTAACCCATTTGCAACCTTAGGTGCCATCAAAAGCAATCAATGATTTGAACATTTTGACCTCCATCGTGACATAGACGAATAGCCAAGATGTAAAATCAAGGCAAGATGTAAGATTCAAGAGAGCAAAGGCTTCTAGATTTCCAAAGCTTGAAACAAAGGGAACCCAATACCTGAAATGCCTTGGGTATAGGAGTAAACTAGAAAGAATTTAGCTCAAAGATGAGAGAAGGCTGCATAATTAACAAAAGATGTAGAGCCAACCAAGGGATTAAGCTGTAAGGTGGAATGATACAAAATGAACTTAAAAAACTTTAAAAAAGGGGGTATAGGGGGCCAATACCCAAATAAGAGCCAACCAAATGCAAGGAACAAGGCTAAAGCAATCAAACAGAAGGATGCATGCTGGATCAAACTAGATATATAGTGAGCAATTAGGTAAGAGTGGGCAATGAAAAGAACTTGAAACATAGTAATTGTGAGAAAAATCCTTGATTTGAAGCAAGGGGAACCATGAAAAACACAACAACTTTTGGGAAGGATCAATTGGCTTCAAAAAGTCCATCTGACGTGAAACCTTACATAAAGGATGAATAGTGGGCGATGAACCACTTCTACTATTTGACAATAAGGTCAAGACCTCATAAAGAGAATGAGAAAAATCCCTAAATTTTGAGGTTAAACTAGGACTGATAATCCCAGGGCAAATAATTATCAACAATGGAAATGATCATTTAAGAAAAGCGAGCAAAACATCATCAAGAAGAGTATGCGACAAAACTCAAATTCAATCATGACGATCAATGCCAGAAAAATCCATTTTCCATAAGAAGCCTATTAAGGTATGATATGTTGCCCATGGCAATACCTGCTTGCTTTGATACTTCATCTCAAGGAAGTGATAAAGAGCACTGCAAGGATGAAATGGGACCACAATCAAGCCAACATATACGCTTAAAGATAAGCTGCAGCCCCTCACATATCACTGCATATAGTATGTGAAAACCTAGTGTTTACAATACATTAAATTTACATCAATGTAAAAGCAATATATATAGCAATTAATAACCAGCAATCTCATATCTTTCGAAATTTATTTTCAAGAGCAACCCTCCTAAGAAGGCCTTCAATAATGATGAAGTAGTAGAACCTACGTCAGAATTTAAAAGTGCCAAATGCTATATAATTTTCAGATATTTTATTAGATAGTCTGAAAGAAGAGTTTGGCAGATAACAAAGAAAATATGGTGATGATTCAATCATTAAGCAAACTTAGATATGTCCATACTGCTGCTGCAAGATTCAGTGGCATTAAAAATTAACTGAAAAGTGTAATATGAAGGATTGGCATCTAATCATGCAACAAAAGTGACATATCCAAGTTCTGTTAATGCTGAAAAATAAGGTGACTTCAAAAGAATTAAAACCCAATAAGCAAACAGAGTTTTAGATAGAACTGTCTGACAAATTGGAAAAGGCTTTAGTTTCTAACTGATCTAAGCAGAACAACATGTTAAGAGATGGTCAAGTAATCATAAGCATAACAAACAAGTCTTGTTCCACATCGAGATATGAGCAACTCCCAAATGTACATCGTTTTAATAATAATAACTGGTTCCCTGACAGTAATCCATGAAACATTAACCTGGATATCCTAATTGCTAATTGTTGCCTGGCACATCACTTTGTGGCTCAATACCTTCATCGACTTTAGGCCTCGTGTTCATAAGGACCTGCAGAAAAGAATAAAAATAAACAAAAGATTAAAACTGAAGCTACTGGTAACCCATTTAAAGAAAATTACAGATCAGAGGAAAATAATATCTCAAAGGTACCTTCCTGAGCATAGTGTTCTCGTTGATCAAAGTTGAGATCTTTTCTTCTAACTTCAAGTTTTTGTCATGCAGATCTTTAGCTCTGGATTCTAGGTCATTCACATAAACCTTCTTTCTTTCTCTAGCTTGCTGAGCAGAAACCCTGTTCCTAAGCAACCTTTTTTAAAAAAATTAACAAACTTAATCAAAGAGAGGAATAAATTCAATGAACAATGGAAGCATTAGACACAACTAGTCAAACCACTAGCCATTGTTTACCAGCTGTGTGCTCTAACATGCCCAGGGTATAATGGCTGGTATTTTCAATAATCCACTAGGCATTCATAAACCACTATATTAGCTGGCACAATAGCATCAGAAGTCATCAGAAGACCACAACAAGTTACAGATGGCTTGAAAAGCATTTCTAATAGACCATACGTCCAAGTAAACAGGCCCAGGGTATGGAGAATTTTTAAAAGTATGACCATCATTAATAAGATGGCATTATGTCAGAAAGCAAAGATAACACAGCCAAAAATTTTGATTAATTATGTGAAGACAGACTGTTGGGATCTTTAATAGACCATTCTCGTATTTCCAACCTTCGTCAGTCTCCTAGAAATATCAACTCAAGACAATCCCCACTTGGTTCTGCCGATATCATCCATGCACCATGATACACTTCTCAGCGTGTAGTTTCTTTGGTATCACCACATGCACAGAAATCAGTAAGTGTAGCTATTTCTTGTCCGAATCAACAATCATATCATATCCAGAAAGAGTATATGCTAATTTCAGAAATTAAAAATTTGAACTCCGCAAGTGTATGAAATATTAATCGTAAATCTTGGACTTTCTCAAACCATTCTATAAAGAATTTAAGTTATTGATGGCACTGGATTCGGCCGCTTCTCCTCCTCCCACCGCCTCTTCTTCCACTCATCCCTTTCTCCCTCTTTTGCTCTTCTCCCTCTTCTATTCTTCTATTCCTCTCTCTTCCCCCAGCTTCTATGGTTTTTCCTGTTGGTACCAGCTGAAGCCAGGCATGTATGTATGGACACGCCTTTTCTTGACATGCAACCGGCTTCAACGAGTACAATTGTATGGCAGTTTGGCCTTTTTGGACATCTAATGGCATTGGGCCACCTTTTGATTTAATGAAATGAAAGGATTTTTATAACTTCTTGCGTTTTTTCTTCCCCCTTTTTTTTTTGAATGCTGAATGCTTATCTACGACAAACGTGTGGGCCTTCTAAACTTTATATGCTTGACAACATGAGGTCATTTGACTATTCAGTGCCAATTTACCCCCAGCCGAGGCTCTGCAAAGTAAGGTCCTCACCAACTTTATCCTTCTTCAATATGGCAACATGGCATTGCTTTGCCATCGCCTGATCGCCTTTGAGTTCCCTGATACCATTCTCAGTAGGGAATTTTATAGTGAGGTGGTAATTCAAAGTGACGGCCCTCGAAGCATTAAGGCTGGGATGCCCAAAGATGGCATTATAAGCTGGAGGAGATTTCACCACCACATAATCTAACATCACCATGGCTTAGCGAGGCTCTTGTCCAAATATTACTGAAAGAGTGATGGTCCCTTTGAAATCAAGTTTTTGATGAAACCGCTAATGGACTATCGAAGGGCTTCAAGTGATTTTTACGAAATCCCATCTTCCAGAGGGCTTAAAAATAGAGGATGTGATACATGGGCCCATGGCCCAGATGCCTTAGTCACTGCGTTAGGTGGTGATATATGTGAACAACACCCCCGATCTTCTTCCCTTATCCTGTGTTCTTGCATTCACATGTGCACTCCCCTTCTTCCATTCATGAAAAACTAAGGTGTTGACAAATTGGAAATAAGTCTTAGGTGTGTTCTTCCGTGCGTTCTCCCTTCTCTCATCTCACAAAAGCCCTTACCTCTTTTGTAGTTTCATTTCTCTCTTTCACTTTATTTGCCTTATTTTCTCTACTCTAATTATCTTATAGCGGGATTATAATTAGGACAAGTGCCAAAATCTGAATTAGAAATCATGCTACAGGGCATCGTGATTGTAGTCAAATTTTAAGGTGTTCAGAAAAACTTTAATGTATTCAATTAGCATAAAGAACTATCATTATCTGCTCCCTTAAATCTAAAAGAATTAATAAATTCTATGCATAATTATGATTCATATAAATTGGTTATTAAACTCTGCCAAGGCCGATCCCAAGCCCGGGTAAAAGAGGAGGATTGCATTAGATAGCTGACAGCCAGTGTAAAACTCTGTCAAATCCCGTAAAACATGAATCTATTAAATCAAAAGAGTGAAGGAAGCATATTCATGTAGCCAACCCCATGTAGTTGGAAAAAGGCTTAGATGAATTGAGTTGAGTAGATATAAACTGGTTATTAAAATTAAATTGCTCTTGTAATATTTACGATAGGATTTGGTGTTTTACATTAAAATAGAGTTTCAATGTGATATCGGTTTTTTAATTGTGTTATGAATTCTGCCCTTATATAATTGATTATTGACTTGATTGTGCTAATTTGCTATTAATATATGCATATATGTTGATAACTAGCCTCATTAAATGCCCCATCATGGGTTAAAAATTTGACACGAAATTTTGCGTTGTCATGAGCTTGTAACATGACATGAGGTTATAACCTTGTCATGTGTCAAAAATATGACAACCTAAACACGAGGCAGGCATGACAAAGGCCAGATTATCAAAATGAATAATATATTATGGATGTGAAAATGGTTGAATTGGAATTAAATAAAATTTTATAACCTTATAGTTGTTTATAGTTGGATTAATAATTTGTTATATACTTGTATTACTAAAATTCTTAGATGTTCATGGTGTTTCCCACATACATATATAATTGAATTCAAATTAACTTACAAGGGTGTTTATTGATACTTACTGGATTCTCATTAATTATTTTGTTATTTCTATAGATACAATGACTTAAAGGCTAATGGATTGTCATTTTAGGGAGTGTGGTGAGAAGAAAGGTTATTTGTTCTGTAATATAAGACTAGAATATGATTTTTGAATCGAAAAGAGAGTAGTTGTAAATTAGAATGGTTGTTAGTGGTAACAGATACTTTCATTAATACTTAAATTTTGTGGTAATTAAATGTTATTTGGATACTTATATATATTGGACTTTTGTTTACTGAAAGGTTAAAATTTTGTCTTTTGATTAAATGCTTAGAATAGAGTTAATGGTAGTTTTGATGAAATTCACAGCCTATTAATTTTGAAGTAATATGTAGTATTATAAGATGCTTCTATATGAATTGATTACAAGAATTTCGAAGACCTTAGCATATTTCAAGTGACTAACCCTTAAGGAATACGTGGCTGTGTTACGTGGCTGATTTTGTGAATGGGATTGGGGTGTTGTAAGCTCAGGTGTGGTACATCCAAAGTACATGTTAGTCATACAGGTTTGAGAGCTTAAGCTACATAAGTTCTTAGGTTCCTAAGTCATTTGGATCGGCTTGTGACCCAAGAATAAAGAACATGAGTCATGGGTGTACATGGGCTCAGGACTGAGTGCTTTCTTGCATGGCTTAGAAGGGAGTCTTTTAAGAGAATGTTTAATAACCTAATTGTAGGTTATGGGACTGAATCCATGGAATTGGGCTCAGGTTTTCTGTATAGACTTTCTTATTTTAAGAAGTTTGTCAGGGAGTTGGTTACGGGCTAGTGCGAAGAAGTTTTATCATCCAAGATGGATGATTATTTAAGGCTCTCTCTGAATCTAACCGGATAGACGTATAGACCAAGAAAGAAAAGGCATTCTCTTTTTCTTCTATATCCATCTATTCTTCTTCTCCATCTTCCTCACGCGCCTGATTTCGGCAGAAGCTGCGCAACAAGTGTATCAGAGCTACAAAGAGGCGCTTGGGAAGAGGAAGAAAGAAGAAATCAGATCCCAGATTCATGTTCAAAAGAAAAAAAAAATCTTGCAGCCAGGAACGAAGCGATGGAGGCTGCGATGAAGATATTTCTTCTTGGGCGGTGGCTTGGCGTGGGAGAGATTGCTGGGATCCAGTGATCACGGAAGCTCCTTCGGAACGTGAAGAATCCCACGGAAGGTGATTCATGGAAAGCCTTTTCTTGGGAAGAAACCATGTGTGGAGTCATCATCGGGTGGGTTCCTTTGTTACGTGGAACAAGAAGCCACGATGGAAGACTCTTCTCCAAGACGTGGAGGTGGAAGGAGGTCTTCGATAGTTCCGTTTGAGTTTCATGAGGGTCCCACGTCTTCACGTTTGTGAGGTGGAAGAAGGTCTTCGATCAACCGTGGAGAAGGAACTCACGGAGGCTTCGTCTCGCGATTTCTCCTAGAAAAGGAGGACGTACGTTACACACGGAAGAAGGCTTTCAATATTAAAAGAAAAATTAATTAAAATAAATCTTAAAAAAGAGGGCTGTGCATGGATTGAACCAGCAATCAAAGGAAAGAGGAACGTGGCAATTAATCACTGCGGCAATTTGATTGGTTGCAACAAGAAAGGCCAAGCATCTTATCCAAGGAGAGGCTGCAGGAAGGGATTTCAACCAGGATTTCGCCTTTAGGTATTTTTCTTAATTCATCTCTGTGATTGCTGTTTGTGGCCTGATCAACCATGAGTAGTGGAAGCAAAGTTGAGTTTGAAAAATTTAATGAAAAAAAAGTTTTTCCATATGAAAGGTGAAGGTTGAGGATTTACTAGTACAGAATTTTCTTAATATTGCTTTGGAATCAAAGCCTTAGAAGATGTCAGAAGGGAATTGGTTATCTCTTGAGAAGAGGGCATGTGCAGCAATCAGAGGCTGTCTTGTTGATTCGGCTTTGTACAGCGTCCTAGATGAGAAGAAACCGAAGGGTCTTTGGGCCAAGTTGCATTCCTTATACATGGGCAAAAATATGTGCAATAAATTTATGTTGAAGAAACAATTATATAGTCTTCGGATGTAGGAAGGCAGGGATATTGTTCTTCATATTCAAAAGTATGATAGGGTATGCAATGATTTGATGATTCTTGGTGTTAAGATGTAGGAAGAAGATAAATCTCTTTTCTTGTTATGTTCATTGCCTATGTCTTATGATCCTCTTATTACTACACTGCTTTATGAAAAAGAAACACTGCTTTATGAAGATATTGTATCTGTGTTGAGATCCAATGAGCAGCGGAAAAAGAAGATAGGAGAAGGTGTACCTCAGAAGGGCCTCATGGTGGGAGAGAGAACCGGCAGAAGCAAGGAGGTCAGCAAGCACAGAGGCCGATCCAGGTCCAAGTCAAAGAAAGGCAAAGACAAGTTCAGGTGTTACAAGTGTAATGGGGTTGGACACAAAGAGGAATTGTCCTCTTTGGAAAAAACCTCAAAAAGAGAAGAAAAAGAAGAAATTTGTCAGTATTGTTGAAGATATAGGGGTCGAGAAGGACCTCTTGGTGGTTTCAGATGCACATAGAAGAACAACAGACAGTTGGCTACTTAATTCAGCCTGCTCACATCATTATACACCGCATCGGTCCTGGTTTGCAGATTATACTAAAATCGATGTGGGGAATGTGACATTAGAGGATAACCATTCTTGCAGGGTGGCAGGAATTGGCATAGTTAGGATCAGGATGTTTGATGGGGTTGTGAGAACTCTTACTCATATGAAGTATGTTCCTGACTTGAAGAACCTAGTGTCCTTGGAGTACCTGGAGAGGAATGGTTTTAATTTCAGTTGTCGTTCCGGAAATGGTGTACTTAACATCATGAAAGGTACCATGGTTGTGATGAGAGGAAAGAGGCTAAAAAATAATTTGTATCAGCTGGTTGGGTCTGTGATGTGTGGAGTGTATGAGACAGCAGCAGTAGTGCATAGTCAGCAGGATATGTACCGCATGTGGCACTACCGTCTTGGTCACACGAAAGAGCGGGGCATGAG
The DNA here is from genome assembly GCA_900491605.1 of Calamus simplicifolius. NCBI lineage: Eukaryota > Viridiplantae > Streptophyta > Magnoliopsida > Arecales > Arecaceae > Calamus > Calamus simplicifolius. Next base: position 277,964 of record UESW01001774.1, on the reverse strand, counting down.
GGTGCTGATGAAGGATAGGAGGATTCCAGCTTTGGATGATGATGTTGCAGAGGTCTGTGAGCCATGTTAAATGGGCAAGCAACACAAGGTAAAATTTTCTACCAGTTCAGCACGCAGTACAAGTCCCTTGGAGCTAGTACACAGTGATGTTTGGGGTCCAGCTCCAGTTTCGGGCAGGAATGGGGCCAGATATTTCATGACTCTGATTGATGATTTTTCAAGGAAGGTCTGGGTATATTTCTTAAAAAAAAGTCAGAGGTCTTCTCCAAATTTTAAGCATGGCATGCTGAGATGAAGGAGACAGGAAGATATGTAAAGGTGGTATGGTTTGATAACGATGGAGAATTCACAAGCAAGGAGTTTCTGAAATTTTGCATAGATGAAGGCATCAAAAGGCAATTTTTAGTGGTTAGAACTCCTCAACAAAATGGAGCAGCTGAGAGAATGAACCGAACTCTCACGAAGAAAGCTAGATGTATGAGATTGCAAGTAAAATTACCTAAAATGTTTTGGGTGGACACGGTTGACATGGCAACCTACTTTGTGAACAGGTCTCCTCATGTCAAGCTTGATGGGAGTTTACCAGAGGATATATGGCCTGGTAGACAGGTGGAGCTCAGCCATATCAGAGTTTTTGGATGTACAACATATGTTCATGTGGATGCCAGTCAGCGGACTAAGTTGGATGCCAAAGCCTGAAAATGGTGTTCATTGGATATCCACAAGGAGTCAAGGGATACAGGCTGTGGGATCCCTTGGAGCAGAAGGCCACGATCAGCAGGGATATGATTTTTGATGAGAGCTCAATCCTCAAGAAGCAGAAGGTGGTAGAGGTTCAGTCGGAAGCCCAGTCGAACATAGGTGGGCAGCAGGAGGCTCAGCAGGGCGCAGCTGAGCAACTAACCTCTTATGATATTTTATCTTTTGTAGGATTGTCAAGAGGACATAAGATTCAGATGGAGCACACTCCAAATATGTCTTCACATGCGGGGATCAGTCAGATGCATGCTCACGACAAAAATGAGTAGAGGGAGGAGTCACATCCTGGGATAGGCATCGGCATTGCACTGCATAAGCCAAAGAAGATCATTCGGCAGCCGAAATGATATAGGTTTGGCGAGACCATGTCGTATGCATTGGTGGCTGTCAGTGGAGGACCAGTTACCTACCAGGAGACAATGACAAGCCAGGATAGGTGGGTCTAGACTATGGAAAAGAGATGCAGTCCCTGCAGAAGAATCAGACTTGACGGTTGGTGTCACTGCCAAGTGAAAAGAAACTCATTGGTTGCATATGGGTATTTCAGTGCAAAGAATAAGCCACAAAGGAGGGGATCAGGTATAAGGCCAGGTTAGTGGCCAAAGGATTTTCTAAAAAAAAAAGGCATTGACTACAATGAGGTGTTCTCACCAGTCGTACGACACATATCTATTAGGATGTTGCTGAGCATTGTAGTAATGCAGAATTTGAAACTGGAGCAGATGGATGTTAGAACGGCCTTCCTTCATGGGGATTTGGAGGAGGAGATTTATATGGAGCAGCTGGAGGGGTTCATAGAACCGGAGTCAGAAAGAAAGGTATGTTATTTGCAGAAATCCTTGTATGGTTTGAAGCAGTCGCCGCGTGCGGTTTGATACATTTGTGAGGAGCATCGGCATGTCTAGATGTGAGTATAATCCCTATGTTTATGTCCGAATTTTAGAAGATCATTCCAGATTATACTTGCTTTTGTATGTGGATGATATGTTAATTGCATGCAAGAGTAAAGCTGTTGTGGAGGATCTAAAGGCAGCATTGTCAGCTGAGTTTAAAATGAAAGATTTAGGTCATGTTACACGGATTTTGGGGATAAAAATTTTCAGGGACAGAGACAGGAGGTTGCTTCACTTATCTCAAGGAACTTATATTAGGAGGGTCTTGGAGAGGTACAGTATGGATGGTGCAAAGCCAGCTGCATTACCATTGGCTGATCACATTAAGCTCTCCAAGACTATGTCACCGAGTTCTAAAACAGAGGCCAAGGAGATGTCCAAAGTACCTTATACTTTAGGAGTTGGCAGTCTCATGTATGCTATGGTGTGTTGTAGGCCTGACCTTGCATATGTTATTAGCCAGGTTAGCAGATTCATGGCTAGTCGGGTAGAGCACATTAGAGAGCCCTAAAAGAAATCTTCAAATATCTTGTTGGCACAGTCAATGTTGGTATATGCTATGGGCATAGTGGCATGGAGGATGGCACTAGACTGGCCATGGAGGCTTAGAATCAGGTAGCAGGTTTTGTTGATACTGACTATGAAGGTGATTTGGATACCAGGAGGTCAACGATAGGATATGTCTTTATATTGAATAGTAGTCTAATATCATGAAGGTCAAGTCTGCAGCCAGTGACGGCTTTATCTACTACAGAGTCAGAGTATATTAGTATTTCAGAGGCTGCAAAGGAGGCTATGTGGCTGAAAGGTCTTGCACTGGAGATGGGGATAGCACAGGGGGTGATCAGGATATTTTCTAATAGTCAGAGTGCTTTATGTTTGGTCTAGAACCCGATCTATCATGCTAGGACCAAACATATTGGCATCAGATACCACAGGATCAAGAAGCTTGTGAAAAATGGTGAGTTGAAGCTTGTAAAAGTGTTTATCAAAGATAACGCAGTGGATGCACTTATTAAGGTACTACCTCGGGATAGCTTCTTCAGATGGAGCACTTATGGGATTGATAGACCAGATGGAGTTTATTGTAACTTTGATGCACCAAGGTGGAGATTGTAAGCTCAAGTGTGGCACATCCAAAGTACAGGTGAGTCACACATGTTTGAAAGCTTAGGCTACATAAGTTCTTAGGTTCCTAAGTCATTTTGGTTGGCTTGTGACCCAAGAATAGAGAGCATGTGAGTCATGGGTGTACATGGGCTCGGGTCTAAGTACTTTCTTGCATGGTTTAGAAGGAAGTTTTTTAAGAGAATATTTAATAACATAATTGTAGGTTATGAGACTGGGTCCATGGGGATTGGGCTCAGGTTTTCTGGATATATTTTCTTATTTTAGGGAGTTTGTTAGGTATTGGTTATGGGCTGGGTGCGGAGAAGTTTTATCATCCAAGATGGATGATTATTTAAGGCTCTCTCTGAATGTAACCAAATAGACGTATAGACCAAAAAAGAAAAAGTATTCTCTTTTTCTTCTATATCCATCTATTCTTCTTCTTCTTCATCTTTTCTCACGCACCTGATATCGGCGGAAGCTGCGCAACAGGGTGTGACAAGGGACTTTTCTCCAGAATGGGAGCATTTACTAAGTTGTCCAAGTTGACCTAATGTATTGAGCTGTTCGTGAAGTTCCTTGCTGTAAAAGGGTATGTTTCTATTTTGTCTAGGATAAGCTTTGGGGTTTGAACGATAGGATCATGAGTATAATGCACAGAAAGAGTGCCCAGTATTGCAAGCCGCTATCAATAAGATTTCAAAGCCTGAGATTTTTCTATCTATTCATTTAGGTAGTGTTTGATAGTTCAAAAGCTATCCCTGGATAAATGTACGGGATAGCATTTATCCAGAGGATAGCTGAGGGAATAAGTACCTTTTTAAAATTACAAGTCTGCCATCAAAGGATAACTTTAGTTGTTCATGGGTTCCCTATAGAATAAGTTCAAGGGATAACCCATGGTTAAACATGGGTTATCTCCTATGGTTAAATTTTTTAGATCTATCCCCTCTAGCTATAGCATTTGGGGATAAGGAAGGATATCCATGGAATATCCCTCTTATCCCCCATATCAAACATTGCCTTAGGAATCCACGGGATACCGTTGAACTTATAAGGCTGTGTTTGATAGCTTTTTGGATATTCCTGGATAAATGTACATAATAGCATTTATCCAGGGAATAGCTGAGGGGATAAGCACCTTTTAAAAATTACCACTCCGCCATCAAGGATAACTTTAGTTATTTCTGGGTTCCATAGGGAATAAGTTCAGGGGATAACCCATGGTTAAACATGGGTTATCCCCTCTGGTTAAACTTTTTCAGCACTATCCCTTGTAGCTATAGCATTTGGGGATAAGGAGGATATCCACGGGATATCTCTCCTTATCCACCATATCAAACACAACCTAAGGGTTTTATTCTTCATAGTGGTTGGTTTTCTTGAATCACTTCTACACATCAAAAGATAGTTTTGGATCATCAATCATATGATAATGCTTCTCACCAAACGACAAATCAAAAGCAAGCAAATAGAGGAAGGAGGGAGAGAACCTCTTCAGCCTTCGGTACTCCCGGTCCGCTGGATTCCGGCCCCGGCGGCTCCTGGAAGGCCCGGCACCGCCGCCGCTGCTGGTGCTCTGCTGGATCTCCGCCACCGCCCCGGAGCTGCTCGGGCCCGACTCCACGTCCGGCACCGTGAACAACTCCTCGTCACTCTCCTCTAGTCACGATGAAGAAAGAAAGATGAAATCGCGAGGCCAAGAGCTCCAAAAAAACTGACCTAAGGGTACGAGAGAGAGCGGGGGCAGACCTGGCTTGGCCTCCTCCGGCGGCGGAGGTGGGGATTCCTCCAGGAAGCGGCGGCGTCGTCGGAGAGAGACATCTGGAGGCGGGATGGAGGGATTGAAGGCGAAGGCAAGGGGGAAGAAGGGGAGAGAGTTAGGGTTAGGGTTTGGTGAAGGGAATGGAGGGGAGGCGAGAAACGTGTCGCTCTCCATTGCGTTTTCTTTGGGCACGGTTTCGAGGCTTCGTCGAACGGACCGAGAGAGAACAGAAAGAAGACGAGACTGGTGAGAGAGAGGAAACCACGTTGGCGCGCGGCGAACCAGTGGATTGTTCGAATTAAAATTAATCGCTAGTCCCTGGTCGGACTAAAGATAATTTGCAGGTGCCCTAACCGTAATTTCTTTTTTCTTTAATAAACATAGACAGATATATAACAATAGCCACTATGATACGAAATAAATATGAACATAATAATTTGTTCATCCCGTCACACTCCACTCTATCCCATTGAACTACTAATAATATTATTTAAGTATCTTTATTTATAAATTTTAATTAAAAAATATTACCATACATAATAATTTTTTTAAAGCCTAATTCAATTGATTAGTTTAGAACTTAAGAATAAAAAAAAGAAAAAAAAAGCTTACAATTGTTATGAGCCTAATCTATTTTTTTTGATAAAATTAAATTTTTTTAAAAATTATTCAAATTAATATTTAAAAATTAATTAAATTTATTTAAAAGCATATTCATATAATCGATACCAGTTGAAATAAATTAGTTGAATTAAGTTTAGAATTAATTAAATGTGTTTAATTTGAAAAAATTAAAAAAATGAATGATGAGTATGTGTACAAGAAATGAGTCTGGATAGTGATATATGTCTTATATAATCTTCGTATATATGAATATAAAAGTTTAATGCATAATGAATATAAATTAAGTATAAATTTATATTTATTTTAATAAATAAAATATAAAGATACTTTTTGCTCATATTCATTTCATTCTATTGCCATTTCTAATCATGAGTTCCATGTGAAGCATACTAATATTCACAATTATTGGATGCTGAAGAAGAAAAATTACTTTTAAGAAATTAAACGTACTGTTAACTTTTTAAGTTACTTAGCTCCTTTTTCAGTGAGACTTCAACCTTTTTGAAGTTTTTTATTTAAAAAGTATTGAAAAATAATGTCTTTTTTTTTGTACAAGCAGGTGATCACATCAATTTAGGATGAGTCAAACCCGATATGTCAGAGTACAAAATTTGAGTCAAAACAGCAGGGCAAGGATCTCCCTGCTTCCAACTCCAAAACCCAGAGTGAGCAGCCACTCTGCCGGCGATCCAATCGGCCGCAGAATTCGCTTCTCGATATATATGCTGAATCAGGGTGCGCTGGGCCCTCTGTAGGATAGACTGAATATCAAGAGTCAAGGGATTGGATGACATACTATCACTGGGATCCTGACGGAGCCAACGGATGACTGTGATAGAATCCCCCTCAATAATAAGGCACCGGGCGCTCAAAACGTGGATGGCACAGGAAATGCTCGCCCAAGCAGCAGATAATTCAGCCAGGGGCAATGAAGAATCAAGGAGGCTGAATCCATCAGCAGCCAGCAATACTCCGTTCGGCCCTCAAATCACAAAAGCAGCCCCAGCAGATCTACCCCGAACACTGCCATCAAAGTTGATTTTAACAAACCCTGAAGGTGGGGGCTCCCAGAAAATAAAGACCATCCGCCGGTGCACTGCCAAGGCAGTATGGGAGCTCCAGTGGCCAGGGCTGTCAAAATCAAAACCCATGTGATGGAAGGTATACTCCTTCGCAGAAGAGAAAGCATCCTGATGATACGACGGGGTGGAGTCGTCACATCAGTGAAGACAAGCTGGTTACAGGATAACCAGATCTGTAAAGCCAAATAAGCCGTCACCGTGACCACCTGATGGGAACCCCTGACAAAATCCTACCTGAGCAAACCCAGAAAGGAACTGCAAGGAGAAGGAGTACCCATATCCCAAGGCAGGTCACCTGACAGCTGCCATAACATCCTGGCTCTGGAGCATCTGAAGATAGCATGGTCAACCGTCTCCTCATCAAGGCCACATAATGGGCAAATGGCCTGAATACTCAACCCATGCCTGGAGAGGATAGAGCATATGGGTAGGCAGTTCCGAGCCATTTTCCAAATAAATAGACGGACCCTGGGGTGAATAGGGAGATGCCAAATCCAATCCACATCCAACACCTGCTGAACTTGTGGCCTGTAAATCCTCAGAAGGTCCCTGATTGGAGCCCGGGTCAAACAAGATCTCTTCTACACCCTGGTATCGGGAATATGACCCGACATAAAAGGAATGGCTAGAATACGGCGATAGAGCTCATCTCCAAATAGACTGGAGAGTAAAGAGGTACTCCAAGCTGAACAGTCCTGGATTATCAAGTCAGACACTCGCATACCATTAGGGATGGCAGTACTGACAAAGGTGGGCCACCGAGAAAGGGGGAGGTCTGTAATCCAAGAATCCCGAACCACATCCACAGAAGCACCATCACCAATCATTCATGAGATGCTATTCAGAATATCCGGAGCATGCCAACAGACCTCTCTCCAAAAGAAGGAAAGCCCACGAGTAGATAGAGGATCAACAGAGGAAGACCAGTCACCATATTTAGCATGCATAAAAGAACTCCACATACAGTGCGGATCAAACAAAAACCGAGTAGCATGCCTAGCTATCAAAGCCTCCCTCCTCACAGTAAGGGACTGAATCCCCAATCCTCTCTCAGAAAGTGGTAGACAACACTATCCCAACCGACAAGATGAATACCATGCCCATCCTGCATCGAGCCCTAGAGAAAGTCCCTGAAACATCTCTCAATTTTTCGCAAGCATGACAGTGGAATAGCCGCATTAGATAACAGATAGAGAGGAAGCGACGATAGCACATATCTCAATATAGTGATCCTCGCCATCATAGAGAGACCAGTAACCTGCCACCCATCCAACCGATCACGGACCCGTCTCACAAGATCACTAAAATCAGAACTCCGTGACCTTCTTTCGGTAATAGGAATCCCCAGATAAGTGATCTGTCAGCCATAACTGAAATACTCATGATTTGCGAAATAGCACCTTTCAGAGAAGGAGACGTCGAGGGGCTAAAGCAGATCAAAGATTTGGTCAGATTCACTTTCTGACCAGAGGCCCAACAATAAGACTGAATAATAGTGGCAAAAATGGTAGCATTCTGAACTGAGCCTGTCCCAAAAGATACAATCATCTGCAAACATCAAGTGGGATAGCGAAGGTCCTCTGGGTCCCGCACTATAAGGAATAAGAGAATAGTCCAGCTGTGCCTGAGATAGAGCCCTCGATAAAGCATCCACAGAGAGGATGAACAAAAACGGTGAGAGGGGGCATCCCTGCCTCAAGCCAACCTCAGAATGAAAGAAATCAGTCTGACCCCCATTTACAAGGATAGAAAAAGACGGGCGGTAGACACAGGCCATAATCCAATCAATAAAAAGGTCCGTAAACCCAAACATATCAAGAGTGCGACGCAAAAATCCCAGCTCAGTCTGTCATAAGCACACTCCATATCCAGCTTAACTGCCATTAGAGCATTCCGACCGGAAGCACGCTGAAGATCATGCATGAATTCCTGAGCCAGCAAGGCATTATCAGTGATGCTACGCCCTTTGAGGAAAGCCCCTTGCTCTGGAGAGATAAGCCGAGGTATTACCAATCGCATATGGGAGACTAAGAGCCTCGCACGAACCTTGTATAAGATAGTACATAGGCTAATAGGATGGTAGTGGTGGGGACTGGTAGCGTTCGGGCGTTTAGGAACCAACGTAACAAAAGTCCGATTCCATTCAGGGGGAATGGCTTTGGACTGAAACACCAGCTGGATGGCCTGTGATACATCCTGACCCAAAATGCTCCAATAATGACGGAAGAAAAATGGTGGGAAACCGTCAGGCCCCGGGGCCTTATCCATTCCAAGATCCCATAAAGCCTTCCGAATATCCTCCGCCGATATGGGCCTAACAAGAAGGTCATTCTCCGAGTCAGAAACCCTATAGGGGATCAGAACAGGGCAGATCGGGGACCCAAAGCCCATATTCTCCGTCCACCGGGACCGGAAGAAATGAAATATCCGATCCCTAATCACATGATCATCCTCATCAACTCGGCCCTCCTCATCAACAATACGCTTGATTCGGTTCACCGCTCGGCGCTTGAGGGTAGCCTGATGAAAAAATCTCGTATTACAGTCCCTCTCTTTGATCCACTGGATCCTTGACCTTTGCTTCCAAAACATCTCCTGCTGACGAAGAAGGGAGTGATGGATCGACAGAGTCGAGCGGAGGGACGACAAATCCAACTCAATAAGAAAACCCTCCTGATCCTCTTTGGCCTGGAGCGAAACAATAATGTCTTCAGCTTGCTCAATTTGCCTCACAATATCTCCCACCTCCCTATGATTCCAGCTAGACAGTCTGCGTTTGGCAAGAGCTAGGTGCCTAGATAATCGATATATAGCACTCCCTCTTACCGGCATATGCCAGACCTCGGAAATGATAGCCCTAGAAGACGAATAAGAAGTCCAAAACGACTCAAATCTAAACTGCCTCCTCCGCTGTAACCCCTCATCAGTGGAAATTAGAAGAGGACAATGATTCGAGGCAATTCGGGGTAAGTGGGTAACAGTGACAAAGGAAAAGCACTGAAGCCAATTAGAATTAGCCAAGGCCCTATCCAACCTTTCCCACACTCTGGCAGTGCCCGATCGATTGTTGTACCATGTGAACTGGGGACCCTGGAACCCCAGGTCCAAAAGGCCATTATTAGATATAAAGGTCCGGAATTCCGCTCTACCCGGTAGATCAGCTGACTGCCTACCCCCTTTCTTTTCATGGGCCCCCACAATACTATTGAAATTGCCGGTAATAAGTGAAGGAAACCCCTGAGTGAGTAAGGAACTAATCTCATCCCAGAGCACCCTGTGAACTCGGAAGTCGGTGCTAGCATAAACACCCGACAGCATCCACGGAACAGAGGACCCCTCAGAAATAACAGCGGCAACTTGCTGACCACAGCAGTGAAAGGCATCAACTCTAATTCTGTCGTGCCTCCAAAGCATCAGCATACCCCCAGAAAGACCAACCGACTCAACAGCATAAGAAACCCAGGTTCTGGAAATCAGTCTCCAAAACCGAGCCAGACTATCCCCAAACAACCGAGTTTCCAGAAGGACACAAATGTTAAAGCTATGAAGCTGCATAAGCCTCCCAAAAGAGGAGCGAAATGAAGGTTTCATTGCTCCTCTTACATTCCATACAAGGATCTTCATCCTGATGCATGCATGGGAAGGGACCCGTCCCTGTCCCCCGGCATCATCTCATCACCATGATTGCTAACAACAGTGGAGCACTCCACGGGATCCAATCTACTAGCATCCTCAGACTGGGAGGAATCCGACACCACCCTCGTCCCAGAACTCTAAATGGCCTATTTCAATTGAAGGATTGTAGCCTCATGCTCTTCACCCTCCACCCTCTCCGGCCGTGTAAATCCAGTCATACTCGAGGTTTCTTGTTACCCCGTCGTGGCCGAGTACCATTCCCACAGCTAGAGTCAACAGGAGCTGAAAAGGTAAAGGATGCTGGCTCCTTGCCTTTGACAGCAGGGGTGCCTTCCCTTTGACTCTTGAAGGCTTAGAAAGCACTCGCGAGGCATTAGACTCCACCGGTCGAGTCCTCTTAGTAAGGCTCGGAGTCGAATCCTTACGATGCTCAGAGCATTTAGCCAGCTGCTCTGCATTTAGAGCATGAAATGGATTGACATCCTTGGGCCCAGACTCCTTAAGTTTCAGCAAATAAGTCTCTGTCTGAGACTTAGCTACAGTACCCGGCACAGGGAGGGATCGACATGCTGGAATAGGACAAGATCCAAGGTCTGATCCTCCCATCCCCATCTCCACACCAACGATGACGAAGGGGAAGACTGACCCTCAGCTGAAGCCATGACCGACTGCCGGCGCCCAATGACCAGAACCTTGCCTAACTGCCGGCGAGCCACTCGCTTTGGATACTGCCAAGCTGACGCCGAACCCAAATCCGGATCGGTCACCCCCGACCCCTGCATCCTGAAAGCCGCAGCTGGCTCCTGGGTCGATCTTCTTCGGCGAATCGCGGCCATCCACGGACCAAATGTAGGGCCGCTCGAAGAGTCGGTATGCTCCGGCACCATCGAGCAGCTCCCACCAAAATGCAGCGACCCACAGGATACACAGATCCCTTCAACATTCTCATAGCAAAACTGCTGCCAGAAAGGGGTCTTGCTCCCCAGCACCCTCACCCCCGGCCAGAATGGTTTGGTCAAATCGACGCGGACAAAGGCGCGAGCATAACCGCCTCTGTTCTTCTTCTTGGTGGCTTCGTTAATGAATTTAAACTCCCCCGCCACCGAAAGGATGGAGGACAGAATGTCCTCAGTCCAGAACTCCAGCGGCAACAATGGCAACGGATCCATAGCATGGCATTGAGGACAAAGAACTCCGTCAGAACAAACTCTGCGTCCCACTCCATGATGGCAATCGGTTGTCCATTCGCCACCTAGGGCCTTCCAAAACAACATCCCTTGCTTTGGCATCCAAGAAGCGGAAGATGTAATGACGATGAGCCAAAGCTACAGCTTCAATCTCTCCGACAACTCCAGCCTGATAAAATTCACGGATCAATGCCTCTAGCGGCACCCAGCGTGATAAGTTCCAGGCAATGATCAACCTGGTTGCCCAACCATCAACTTCAAACTCCAGTGAATGAGAGGGGACCTGAATGATCTCCGGGAAGAGCCATTCGAGCTCAGCAATCTCCGCCGATGAGGAGAAGAAGAAACCCATTCAAAACGGCTGGCATGAGAGCCGCTCCACTGTCTTCCGCCCACAGGAGCACCATCAGACCCAACCAGAGGCGAAGCAAAGGAGGAAGCCATCAATCTATCATGGCTGATGGAAGCAGAGCACGAATCACCGAAAGAACAGAGCCTCAGAACCTCGAAGCATGAATCGTAAAGCATGGAAGAAGAGAAAAACTGTAGCAGACGCTTTGGAAACACTGTAGCAATCCGCGAAGTAAAATAACAGCGATTCTGACACAGCGGTGATGGGATCAGTCGGTGACTGATTCACACTATCTGACACAGGCGGTGACGGGATCCACGCGGTGACGGGATCACACTAAATCGCCTCTGAAAGGCCTCCGAAATTGCCTCTGAAATGCCAGCAAGAGCCTCAACAATGTCTTTAGATTGCTCAAGACTGCTACCGGAGCTGTCACAAAAAGGCACATATTTTAATTATTGGGCCGAGTAAATTAGATCAGCTCGTTTCGGCTGATACTTTCAAGGAGAAAAAATCTTGCTGCATCACGATGCAGAACAAGCATATCATGCATAATGATTAACGCATAATATATATACATACACTAAAAACAAAAATATTTTTTTATTTTTGATATATTTGCATGCATGTACCGTAAATTATCACAAGTGATACCATTTCTTTTGCATTGCATGCAGTATAGCAAGACTTTTACCAAGGATACAAAACTTATCTTACAATCTTAAAGGTGCGATTGAATCTTTACCGTCCTATGCACCTGCCCTTGGAAGCACCCTTTCTCCTTTTAAGTTGACAAACAAGATTGCATAAATTGTTTAATAATTTGTTGGACAACGAAGTAAGAAGGATCACAAAGCCCATTAGACTATAGCACCACATAAGCCTACATAATAAAATACAAAGAAAAAGTCTTTCTATATTGCATATGATGCAAGAGAGTACGCATCATGCGCTAATTGATTGCGTGCATGCGATCACACATATAAAATACTTACTTGATCCAGAATTCATCATAATAGTAGATAGAATCGAGACTTGAATCTGATTGGGTTTTAACATCCTCTTCTAAAAATAACTAGTTTTTCTCTCTTAACCTTATTTCTTTCGTAGTAGATAACTTGATGGATTCTTTTTTAAACTACTAACTTGTTCAGGTGGAAAGATGACTAATTATTTATATCGATAACTTTCAATTGGTATTTTCATCAAATACCAAATTAATGGCTTAGAAGAAAGAATGGTGGCCCTGGCCACCTTCGGCACGTGCAGTATAGATTAATCTAACATCGGTGGCCGCCTTCAGCACGTGAAGTATAGATTAATCTAACATTCTTCCACTTGGGCTGATAGTTTATGACATTAATATTTAATTGTGTAAATATTAGGGGTGCAAATTAAATTTCATAATATCATTCTTTTATCATGATTAACTTTAACATAATAAATTACATAATAAGAGTTATGGCGATCATACATATCTAAATTGCATACTCCCTTACATACTTAGACCATATAATTTATATATAAATAACTTAATGTCCACTTAATTGTCTTAAAAGACATTAATTTTCTTGTTCAAAACATTAAGCATATACAAACATAAGGAACAAGAAAAAGTAATAAAATTATAAATGTATAATATTAATGAGCTCAACAGTGCCATAAGAGCATTATAATCAATCTTCAATATAACCAAGATCCATTCATGTACATGTTTTTTAAAGGTCTTTGGTTGTAAACCTTTAGTTAAAGGATCTGCAATCATAAGATCCATTCTAATATATTCAATACACACTCTTTGTTTCTGAACCTCCTCCTTGACAATAGAGTACTTTAATTCCATATATCTAGTACCTCTAGAATATTTATCATTTTTAAAGAAGAAATCTACCGCAGAATTACCTCTGGAATATTTATTATTTTGAAGAAGAAAACTATCGCGAAATTATCACAATAAATGTTCAGCGGCTTGGTAATAATATCGACAATCTCAAGCCTTAAAATAAAGTTCTGTAGCCATAATGCGTGAATTGTAACTTCATAACATGCTATAAACTCTGCTTCCATAGTGGATGAGGCAATAATAGATTGTTTGACACTTTTTTATGAAATTACCCCTTCTTCCAATAGAAACAAACAGCCAAATGTTGACTTTCTATTGTCAACACAACCAGCAAAATCATAATCTATATATCCAATCACTTCCAACTTACTTTCTAAATATGAGCATATAATTCTTAGTTTCTTAAAGGTATCTCATCACTTTCTTTACAGCTTTCTAATGATCAATACCAGGGTTACTCTGCAGCTTTTCAACGATCAATACCAGGGTTACTCCGATATTGGCCCAACATTCCAACCGTAAAGCTAATATCCGGTCTTATGTAAGTTTACAAATACACCAAGCTACCCACAACATAAGCATATAGAATAGATTACATTTGCTTGCGTTCCACATTATTCTTTGATCATTGGATAAGCCAAAATTTATCCCCTTTTTATATTGGGACAATACCTGCTGAACAGTTGTTCATATTAAATCTCTCAAGAATTTTCTCGATGTAAGCTTTCTGAGACAACCCTAACAATCCATATGATCTCTTCTGAATATTGAAATTTCAATCACATAAGATGCCTCTCTCATATCTTTCATCTCAAAATTCTTTAAAAAAAATTAGTCTCATACAAAATGCCTAAATCATTAGTAGCAAGCAAAATATCATCAATATATAGAACCAAAAAATAAACTTATTTTCATAAATCTTTCGGTAATTGCATCGATCAACAATATTTTTATGAAAACCAAAAGATATAATAGTATCATTGAACTTAATATACAATTATCCAGAAGCTTGTTTAAGTCCATATATTGATTTCTTAAGTTTATACACCATATGATCATTTCCTTCCATAGAAAAACCTTTAGGTTGATCCATATAAATTTCTTCCTTTATATCCCCATTAAGAAAGACAATTTTCACATCCATTTGATGTAACTCTAAATTATATTGAGCTACCAAAGCAATAATGATTCTTAATGAATCTTTCTTTGAAACCGATGAAAATGTCTCTTTATAATCAATGCCATCCTTCTAAGTATAACCCTTGGCGACAAGTCTAGCTTTAAAACGTTCAATATTGCCATTCATGTCATATTTTGTCTTAAAAATCCACTTACATTCAACTCGTTTAAAACCTTCTGGCAATTCAATAAGATCCTAGATATTATTTTCAACCATTGATTTTAACTCATCTTTCATAGTATTAATCCATTTATCATACTTATCACTGTTAATGGCTTGTGAAAATGAAATATGATCTTCATCAATATCACAATCAAAATCTGACTCTTTCAAATAAACCAAATAATCATCTGAAATAGCTGATTTTTATATCCTTATGGGTTTACTTAAAGCTATTCCACATGGTTTATTTTTGTCAGCTATTGGTAGGTTAGGCTCTTCATGGGGTACTACTTCATTCAAACATTGTTCATTGTTGTTTTGTTCTTGTAATTTTGGAACAATGTATGGAATAATTGTAGATTCAGGAACAATTATGGGTAATGAAACAACCCTTACTTCATTGATATCCACAATCTATTTATCAGCACTTCCACTAACTTCACCATTCTCAATAATTCTAGAACTATGGTTTGGACAATAAAACCTGTACCCTTTGAATTTCTCTGGGTAACCTATAAAGTAACCATTGATAGTTCAAGAATATAATTTCTTTTTATATGGATTATACACTCGTGCTTCTGCTAGACAACTAGGGGTGCAACTTGGGCCAGGTTCAACCCGAACCTGACCCGCCGAACCCGATTTACAGCAGTGTTTAAACTCATGTTTGTCCAACCCGAACTCGAAAGACCCGAATTTAATCTGGCACGATTTGCAATTGACCCGAATTAGGGTTGACCACAACCCAAACCCAACGGTTACCCGAACGGGGATAGCTTATTGGCACCAGATTTTTGGAGGCATTGAAGGCGCCAATCGGATCGAACGAGATGACCAACTTGAGGGCAAGGAGGACAAGGCCGTCGATCGCAGGCGAGAAAAAGGACAAAACATAAAGGCGGATCATCTGCATATTTTATTTCACTTTCCGCCTCTCCTCTTCTTTGTTTATGGCACCTCCTCCTCTTCTTTGTTTCGGATAAGACTTGTTTTTTTAATACAATGTTAAACCCCGAGTCCAGCTTATGCGTTCGGCAAGGAATTTTATTTTTTCGTCTTTGGGATCCATAATTCAATGTTTATTTACTTTGAAAAAAGCTCATCAATCCAAATTCCAACCCGAAACTCAATCCGAACCTGATTTTTAAAAATAGGGTTAGGGTTGAGGTTTTACAAATAGGGTTAGGGTTAGGGTTAGGGTTAGGGTTGATATTTTACAAATAGGGTTAGGGTTATGGTTGAGGGAAACCCAAGTTTTATGAGCCCAAGTTGCACCCCTATGGACAACCCCAAACATGCAGGTGTCTTAAACTAGGTTTTCTTTCAATCCATAACTCAAAAGGAGTTTTAGAAACTGCCTTACTAGGAATTCTATTCAATAAATATACTGCAGTTCTAAGGGCATATATCCACAAAGATTTTGGTAATGAGGAATTACTTATCATACTCCTAACCATATCCATTAATGTTCAATTTCATCTTTCTGCCACATCATTTTGTTGAGGTGTGCCTGGCATAGTATACTATGCACATATGCCATATCTTTCGAGGAACTTTGCAAATGGACATGGATTTTATCCTGATTCATCATACTTTCCATAATACTCACCATCTCTATCAGATCTTACTATTTTCACTTTTTTGTCTAGTTGCCTTTCAACCTCTTGAGTAAATACCTTAAGGGCATTTATAGCTTGAGATTTTTTTTAAGCAAATAGACATATCCATAACATAAAAAATCATCTATAAAGGTGATAAAGAACTTTTCTTTACCAAAGATGGAGTACCAAAAGGTCCATATATATTAGTGTGTATAATTTCAAGAAGCTGAGTACTTCTTGTAGCTCCTTTCTTGTTATGTTTGGTTTGCTTTTCTTTAATGCAATCCACACATAAACCAAGATCAGTAAAATATAGGTTTGATAGAACCTCATTATTTACTAATCTTTGTAGCCTTTCTTTGGATATATGACCCAAACGTTTATGCCACAAGTAAGCAGAGTTTTCATTTGTTATACTACATTTAATTCCAATATTTTGATGAACACACATCAGGGATGTAGAAAAATTATCATCAACTTTCAATTTATATAAATCATCAATAAGAATTCTAGAACCAATAAAGGAACCATCTTTATTAAATAAATTGAAACATCCTTTTTCAATCTTAAAACTAAACCCATTAACATCAAGTTTCAAAACAAAAACCAAATTTCTAGAAAGTGAAAGGACATAAAAAGATTGTAGTAGATTTAGGTGATGCCCGGTATCTAAAGTAAGATGATAAGTCCTATGCCTTCTCGATTCCCCATGAACAAAAAGTTCTCATTTGGGTTTATGCTCTGGATTGTAAGGAATCCCTGCATTACATTAGAAACATGAGTAGTGGCACCAAAATCCAACCACCAAGTGTTAGAAGGAACTTCAAATAAGTTTGATTCAAAAATTGGAGAAGCATAATGAAAGATACCTTTCTTTTCGAACCAAGCTTTCCGTTTAGACAATCTTTCTGATAATGTCCTTCTTTCTTACAAAAGTGACATTTATCTTTCTTCCTTTTCTTCTTATCATTATCAGCAACCTGTGTTACTTTAGTGGATGCTTTATTCTTAAATTTCTTAGATTTTGGTTTTGTTGGCCCAGATGGCAACCCAAGAGGGGGGGGGGTGAATTGGGTTCTTAAAAAGTTTTAACCTTTTAAAATGATTGGCTTTGGAATCAACAAGATTAAGTGCAGGATAAATAACAGCCACAAACAAAGAAATAGAGTGAGACAATCGAAGCATGATAAACACAAGGATTTTATAGTGGTTCAGTGTATCCAACACCTACGTCTACTCCCAAGTTCCACTTGGGTCCACACTATAATCTACTAGATTATAGTCGAGTTGTTTTACAAGCTCACAACTCAAAACTTATTGTTTTCCCGGGATCACAACGAACCCAGCTGGTTTTCCGGGCTCACCAGCACAAAACCCAAACCTCAAGCTAATCTAGCTTGACCCGAGGTATACTACCTCCACTAATTCAATCCCCCTGATTGAATTAGCAAAAACAAATAACAATAGAGTTTATAATAACAAACAGCCCCTTAAATGAGCAAATATTCAATGTAAATAAACAAGGTTAGAAAAGCCTGTTTGAAGCAGATTGGATTTAAGCTTTTCTTCTTTTCCTCTTCTCCTTTGAGATGTTGAATCAGGCCTCAGCTCGGATTCTTTACAAATGTTGCAGATGAGAAGTTGGAAAATCACAGAACAAAGCTTTTGGCTCCTTTTTCTTCTTTTTGGGAAATCCTCCGATTTTTGACTTTGAATGCCTTGGATTTCTCTTTGAGCTTTCTGGAGTTGATGGATATGAACTTTGACTCTTTCCTCTTTGATTTCAGGCTCAAGACTTCTTGAATTTTTGATTTGTTTTTCACTCTCTTTTTTGTCCCTTTTTTTTTAAACGGACAAATCTCCCTTTTTATAGATCCATAGGTGAAATGTAGCCGTTGGAATGTACCTTGATAGATTGTCCATACAGAAAATATAGCCGTTAGAAGTTAGGTAAAGAAAATATTACCGTTTAAGCTGATCTGATATTTTGAAAATATGTTCCTGACAGGTTGGAGTCGGCTCCAACTTTTTAGGTATTGGCTCCAAGTCGGGTAACCAAAAATAGAAAGTACAAAGTTCGTTGAGGAGTCGGCTCCGAAAAAGTTGAGTGTCAGCTCGCCGCATTCGGGAGTTGGCTCCAAAAAACCGTAAGTGTCGGCTCTAGAGAAGTCCAAAAACATACGTTCTGTTCTCGCATTGGAGTCGGCTCCAAACACTGTAAGTGTCGACTCCGAAACTCTGGGTGTCGGCTCTGAAACACTGGGTGTCGGCTCCAGACCGTACCAAAAATTAGAAAGACATTTGATTGGCCATGGGGTCAGCTCCAGACCTTCTAGGTGTCGACTCCAGGCTCTGAATTTTGAAACATATTTTAGGCATTTGATTCAAAACACATTTCTTTATGCCTTTTGATTGATCAAAGATTTTTTTAAGCCCTGAAATACTTGTTAAATTTATTAGTAAAAAAATGAATATACTCATGTCTTTTATTAATCATCAAAATTAATAATTGGGTCAACAATCTCCCTTTTTATGATTATAAAAACATTGAGTATATGCATAGAATTCTCAAATCAAAATGTTCAAATATGTGATCCTCACAGGTAAGCTCCCCCTGAATAAAATAGCTCCCCCTATGAAGTTCAATTTAACAATTATTCTTCTTTCTAACAGAAAATTTTAGTGTTTGATACCATAAAGATAGATATATCAATTTTAACTAAGCTTATTTAAACCAATGCATATACAAAAGCTAAATATTTCTCCTCCTTTTATTTTACATACAATGCATATGAATAGGATTTTATATTCAATGCATATACAACATAACTACATAACTCTCCCCCTTTTTTGTAATCAACAAAAAGATCAAGAAGGGTTAAGTAAAATGACAAAATTGATAGATTTTTCAAGGATTCAAAAGATATTCATTAAGTATAAGATAAGTTCATTACAATAAAAGTCAAATGTTACAAAATAAAACTTCATTGTATCAAACATTGAACTATACTTCATTACATTAAGATTTCAAGAAAACAAACTAGACTAATTATCAAAGACACTTCATTACAAGATAATCAAAAATGAGTTCTAAGAAGTCTTTGCAATTCTTCTACAATCTTTCCATCCCTTCACTTTGAGTCCTAACAAATTCTTTTAATCTTCTGTCAATAAATGCACATGCAGTCATAAACTTGTCTTGAAGCTCAGCATTGCATTTGGATATATTTCTGAGTCTCTACCAATATCCTTAAGCTCTTCAAATATGTTCTTGAGATCATTCCTTAAGGATTCAGCAGAGGAACCAAGAGTGGACTCAATCTTACCAATGCGATCATCCAAAGAGTAAAGGGTTTCTTTCAAATTCATAAACTGACTATCAAACTCTGTCTTCATTTCTTCTTTTTGAGCAGCAAATAAGCTTTTGAGTTGCTCTAACTGAATGTCTGAAAATCCAACATATGACACAGATGGCGGTACAGGAACTGAAGTAGGAGCAGGAGCAGGAGCAGGAGGTGGTGAAGATCTGCTAGGCTCTAGTGAAGGTTGCCTCGCTGAAGGACCAGCCTCAGATGGTACAGAAGATCTAATCTCAGTGGCTCTCTCATCCAGATTGCCTTTCCTCTCCCATTGTCCATTTACTTTAACAAAGCCCATCCGGTGCACAGTAGCCAAACTATAGTAGTCAGTATGCCTAAGGTTCTTTGAAGGCTCACTGTCAGAAATCACAATTCTTGGATTCTAAAAACCATAGTCAAGATCATACCATAGGGCAGTGAAGATCTCCTTTTGCCCCCAACCTCAGCCATGTAGAAAATCATCATCGCAGCAAGGTTAATAGGCTGACCAGTCAGAACACTGTCCATCACCACAATGTCTCGCTCCGAGACATACTCAAAGCGGCCAGTCTTAGGGAATAAAATTCTACTGCAGATGTTGTGAAGCAATCTAAGCTTCAAGGGCAACTGATTAGCCCTAACTTCTTCAAAGTCAGATACTTCTCTACCTAACATCCTTGATAGTGCATCAGACCTCTCACTATGAATATCAGCTACTAATCCAGTGACAGGAATGCTCAGAAGATTTCCTAACTTTTGAAATGTAAGGTGGACTCTTTTTCCTCTAACAGAGCTTACAATCCACCGTCACCCCTCGATAAATTGAAATAGAATTTCTTGACTAGGGCCGGATAGGTGGGAACATCCAATGAACAGACCTTGTCCCATCCAAGCTCTTTGATTTGTCTTCCAATTGAAAACCCTCCGACTTAAAGAAATCAAAATCAACCTTTCTACCCATAGTAATAACTCTCCCGGCTAAGGTGTCTACTGAGGAGATGAGGGACCAGGATTATCCGAATGGGTTGAGGAATCATCGTCGCTTGGAGATGGCTCGCGAATGGGACGCCTTGCGTATGCTTTCCGGTGGTTACGGAGCTCCAAGAACTGATCCTCTCTGCTTAGGTGCCATGGAAATCCTTGGGAATGTTCGATTTGAGGAGAATTTGGCTTGGGAAGGTTTTGAGAGAGTTTGGAGAAAGTTTGGAAAGGGATTGAGAATGATTGAAATGACGGAGGTGTCGACTCTGCCCTAATAAAGTCAACTTGGGACCCCAGGTGTCGACTCCGCAAAGTCGGGTGTCGACTCCAAGTCGCTAACACAGTTAGCGCTCGAACTGGAGTCGGCTTCACTTATACGGGTGTCGGCTCCAAGGTCAAGGACCGAGAGCGACACAGAAGAGGTGTCGACTCCTCAAACTAAGGTGTCGACTCCACTGACAGTTTCAAAAAAAAAAGATGAGTTTTAAACATCTGAAACTTGTCAAAATAGGGTTAATAAATTTTTGGAAAAATCTTTGGAATATGAAGAGTCAAATTGCATAAATGACTAGATAAATTGTCCTTAAAATTATGAAAGAATTTCAAGAAATTAATAATCTAGATAGTCATTCCTTAAAGTTTCAAAATCATTCCAAAGGTCACAAATCCCTAATTCACCTCTTAGATAACAAAATCTCTCTTCACTCAAGGGTTTTGTAAATAATTTAGCTAATTGTTCTTCAGTATTAACATAATCAAGACAAATTTTATTATTAGCCACATGTTCTCTTATAAAGTGATATCTAATTTCAATATGTTTTATTCTTGAATGTTGAATTGGATTTTTAGTTAAATTTATTGCACTTGTATTATCACATCTAATAGGAGTTTTATCAAGTGTTATGCCATAATCTTCAAGTTGTCGCTTAATCCAAAGGATTTGAGCACAGCAACTTCCAGCTGCAACATATTCTGCTTTAGCAGTTGATAATGCAACCGAATTTTCTTTTTTACTAAACCAAGAGATTAAGTTACTTCCTAAGAATTGATATGCACCACTTGTACTTTTTCTATCTAATTTACATCCAGCATAGTCAGAGTCAGAATATGCAATTAAGTTTAATGTTGAGTCTCTAGAATATCATAATCCAACATTTTTAGTTCCACTTAGATATCTTAAGATTCTTTTCACAGCAATTAAGTGAGATTCTTTAGGATCAGATTGAAATCTAGCACATAGACAAACAACAAACATGATATCTGGTCTACTAGCTGTTAAGTAAAGAAGAGATCCGATCATACCTCTATATATTTTTGATCTACTTTCTTACCATCTTCATCTTTATCTAATTTGCATGAAGGACTCATAGGTGTTCCAAGGGGTTTAATTGACTCCATTCCAAACTTCTTGAGAAGTTCCTTTGTGTATTTTGTTTGATTGATGAAAATCCCCTCTTTGCTTTGCTTGATTTGAAGTCCTAGGAAGAAGTTGAGTTCTTCCATCATGCTCATTTCGAATTCACCCTGCATTAACTTAGCAAATTCTTGACACAAAAGATTATTAGTAGCACCGAATACAATATCATCAACATATATTTGTACTACTAATAAATCCTTGTCTTTTCTTTTCAAAAATAGTGTTTTATCAACATTTCTCTTGTAAAATCATTTTCAATCAGAAATTTACTTAACTTTTATACCAAGCTCTAGGTGCTTGTTTTAAACCATATAGTGCTTTGTACAATTTAAAAACATGATTTGAAATTCATGATCTTCAAAACCAGGTGGTTGTTCAACAAAAACTTCCTCATTTATAAATCCATTTAAAAATGCACTTTTAACATCCATTTGAAATAAATTGATATGCATATGACATGCAAATGCGAGTAATAATCTAATTGCTTCTAATCTAGCTACATGTGCAAAAGTTTCATCAAAATCAATTCCTTCTTCTTGATTATATCCTTTTGCGACTAATCTAGCTTTGTTTCTAATTACTATGCCATTTTCATCTAATTTATTTCTAAATACCATTTTGATCCTATAACAGAATGATCTTTAGGTCTATCTACAAGGGTCCAGACATTATTCCTAGTAAATTGATTTAATTCCTCTTGCATAGCTAACATCCAATTATTATCTTTTTCAGCCTCTTCAATAGTTTTAGGTTCAATTTGAGATACAAATGCAAGATGATTATTGATGTTTCTCATTGATGATCTAGTTCTTACTCCTTGAGATGGATCACCTATAATTAATTCTTTTGGATGACCATAGGCATATCTCCAATCTCTAGGAAGATCTATATCATTATGATTTGCATCAACAATATCAACACTAGGAGAATCATCATCTTTAGCTCCTTGTTCATGATCTGAAGATACATCTATATTCAATTTTTCAATATCCCTTTCTAATATGTTTGTATCTTCATCATCATCAATCTTTCCTGAACTCGATGCTAAAGATTCATCAAAAACTATGAATAGATTCTTCTACAATTAAGTTTCTCTTGTTAAACACTCTATAGGCTTTACTAGATGTTGAATATCCTAAGAATATGCCTTCATCTGATTTTGCATCAAATTTTCCTAGATTATCTTTACCATTATTATGAATGAAACATTTACAACCAAATGCATGAAAATAACTTATGTTTGATTTTCTATTGTTCCATAGTTCATAAGGAGTTTTCTTAAGGATTGGCTTAATTAAAGCTCTATTAAGAATATAACATGCCGTGTTTATAGCTTCCGCCCAAAAGTACTTTGGTAGGTTGCTTTCACATAGCATGGTATGGGCCATGTCTTCTAAGGTTCTATTTTTTCTTTCTACTACTCCATTTTGTTGTGGTGTTCTAGGTGCTAAAAAATTATGATGAATGTCATTTTCAATGCAAAAGTTTTCAAATAAATGATTTTTAAATTCAGTGCCATGATCACTTCTAAGAGACACTATGGTGTTGTTTTTCTCATTTTTGACCTTCTTGAAGAATTTTAAAAATATTGGAAAGGTCTCATCTTTATGAGCTAAAAACAATACCCAAGTGTATCTAGAATAATCATATACAATCACAAGACCATATTTCTTTCCTCTTAGGCTAGTGGTTCTAGTAGGTCCGAAGAGATCCATGTGAAGTAGTTCAAGTGGCCTAGAAGTGGAAACAATGTTTTTAGTTTTGAAAGAGTTTCTAGTTTGTTTTCCAAATTGACATGCATCACAAATTTTGTTATTTTCAAAATCTAGTTGTGGAAGACCTTTTACTAAATCCATTCTAACTAATTTTGAAATTAGGTGCATGCTTGCATGACCTAATCTACGATGCCACAGCCATCCAATCTCATTCATATTAGCATTATTAGCAACTAACCAATGATTACTAGTAGACAAATTCTAAATCAATCAAGTATACATTGCCATTTCTATTTCCAGTAAATACAATGCTATTATCAATGGGATTAGAAACAATCCAAATAGAAGCTTCAAATGATACTTTGAAACCTTTATCACACAATTGGCTAATACTTATTAGATTATGCTTTAAACCATTAACATATAATACATTTTCAATAAATATGGAGGGAGTTATTTGAATTTTATCAAACCCCATGATCTGGCCTTTGCCATTGTCACCAAACGTAACAACTCCTCCTCTTTTGCTTTCAAGGGTGATGAATTGATCCTTGTCACCCGTCATGTGTCTTGAGCAGCCACTATCAAGATACCACTTTCGCTTTATTCTTTTGGCCGCAAGACACTCCTGCAAAAATGATCAAGTCTTATATTTAGGTACCCAAGCCTTCTTGGGTCCTTCATGGTTAGTAGCAAAAAAGATTGTCCTTTTGGAACCCATATTTTCCTTCCTTTACTACTTAAATTCTTGTTAATTTTCTTAAAATTACATTCAAAGGCTTTTTGTCCCTTTTTGTTACAATAATGACATAAAACTTCATTTTTATCTTATTCTTTTCTATAGAAGTTTTTGACATACTTTTTTTTATGTTAGGCCTATAACCTAATCCTGCCTTATCAAATATATAGCTCTTTGATTACTCAACAATAAGTTAAGTTTTTCAGAACTATATGTAAATTTATCAACTATATTTTATATTTATCAACTTCATTCTTTAATATATCATTTTCTTTGGAAATTGATTCTTTTTCTTCAAT
This sequence comes from Calamus simplicifolius, assembly GCA_900491605.1. Taxonomy (NCBI): domain Eukaryota; kingdom Viridiplantae; phylum Streptophyta; class Magnoliopsida; order Arecales; family Arecaceae; genus Calamus; species Calamus simplicifolius. The sequence goes on along the minus strand of UESW01001774.1, from coordinate 253,281 downwards.
CAAAACTTTATTTTCTGATTTCAATTTTTCAACCTCATGAGTAAGATTATCTTTTTCTTTGATAAGATTTAGATTATCATTTTTCAATGATTTATTTTTCTTTTTCAGAACCTTAAAATCTCTTACTAACTCATGAAAAGCTTCATATAATTCATCAAATGTAAAATCATCATAAAGGGTTTCAGTACTTACCTCGTCGTCCTTCGCCATAAAGCAAATGTTGGCAACTTCCTTTTATTCCTCCTCGAAAGAGGATTCTTCATTATCACTCCAGGTTGCAACATACGCCTTCTTCTTTTTCTTGTAGACTTTTTTAATTGAGGACAGTCATATCTGAAATGCTCTGGTTTCTTGCACTCATAACAAATTAAGGGCTCTTTTTCTTTTTCTTTGTCCTTCTCTTTCTCTTTTTCTCCTTCCATTTTTGTTCCAGACTTTTTATTGTAGAAGGGTCTCATTCTTTGCATGAATTTTTTAAATTTTCTAGCAAGGAGTGCAGTCTCTTCATCCTCATCACTATCACTGCAACTCTCCTCACTTTCTGTAGCTTTAATAGCAATTGTCTTCTTCTTGACTTTCTCCTCTTGATGTTGTTTCATGGTTAGCTCATGAGTCATCAAGGATCCAAGTAGCTCTTCCAAAGGTAAAATGTTTAAGTCCTTAGCTTCTTGGATTGCAGTCACCTTCGCTTCCTATGATCTTGGAAGTGACCTAAGAATTTTACGCATAAGTTCAGAGTTAGTGTAGGTCTTGCCAAGACTTTTTAGACCATTTACAATATTAGTAAATCTAGTGTACATGCATGTGATGGTTTCAGTTTGTTCCATGCTAAACAATTCATACTTGTGCACTAGAATATTGATTTTGGATTCCTTTACTTGATTAGTACCCTTATGGGTAACTTCTAATCTATCCCAAATTTCTTTTGCGGAAATACATGTAGAAATTCGATTAAATTCATTTGCATCTAATGAACAATATAAAACATTCATGGCTTTAGCATTGAGCTGAGCCAACTTCTTATCATGTTCATCCCATTCTGTTTCCGGTTTAAGAATCTCCATGCCATTAATTCTAGCAGTGGGTGTGTGTGGTCCATTGACTATAATGCTCCATAGATCATAGTCAAGTGCTTGAATAAATATTTTCATCCTAGGTTTCCAATAACCATAATTAGTTCCATTAAACAAAGGAGGTCGATTAGTGGATTGACCTTCTAAATAAGATGGCTCTTGATCGTTAGACCAAATTCAAATGAGCACTAGCTCTAATACCAATTGTTGGCCCAGATGGCAACCCAAGAGGGGGGGGGGGTGAATTGGGTTCTTAAAAAATTTTAACCTTTTAAAACGATTGGCTTTGGAATCAACAAGATTAAGTGTAGGATAAATAATAGCCACAAACAAAGAAATAGAGTGAGACAATCGAAGCACGATAAACACAAGGATTTTATAGTGGTTTGGTGTATCCAACACCTACGTCCACTCCTAAGTTCCACTTGGGTCCACACTATAATCTACTAGATTACAGTCAAGTTGTTTTACAAGCTCACAACTCAAAACTTGTTGTTTTCCCGGGATCACAACGAATCCAGCTGGTTTTTCGGGCTCACCAGCACAAAACCCAAACCTCAAGCTAATCTAGCTTGACCCGAGGTATACTACCTCCACTAATTCAATCCCCCTGATTGAATTAGCAAAAACAAATAACAATAGAGTTTATAATAACAAACAACCCCTTAAATGAGCAAATATTCAATGTAAATAAATAAGGTTAGAAAAGCCTGTTTGAAGCAGATTGGATTTAAGCTTTTCTTCTTTTCCTCTTCTCCTTTGAGATGTTGAATCAGGCCTCAGCTCGGATTCTTTACAAATGTTGCAGATGAGAAGTTGGAAAATCATAGAACAGAGCTTTTGGCTCCTTTTTCTTCTTTTTGGGAAATCCTTCGATTTTGACTTTGAATGCCTTGGATTTCTCTTTGAGCTTTCTGGAGTTGATGGATATGAACTTTGACTCTTTCCTCTTTGATTTCAGGCTCAAGACTTCTTGGATTTTTGATTTGTTTTTCACTCTTTTTTTCGTCCCTTTTTTTAAACAGATGAATCCCCTTTTTATAGATCCATAGGTGAAATATAGCCATTGGAATGTACCTGGATAGATTGTCCATACAGAAAATATAGCCGTTAAAAGTTAGGTAAACAAAATATTACCGTTTGAGCTGATCTGGCATTTTGAAAATCCGTTCCTGACAGGTTGGAGTTAGCTCCAACTTTTCAGGTGTCGGCTCCAAGTCAGGTAACCAAAAATAGAAAGTACAAAGTTCATTGAAGAGTCAGCTCTGAAAAAGTTGAGTGTCGGCTCGCCGCATTCGGGAGTCGGCTCCGAAAAATTGTAAGTGTCGGCTCTAGAGAAGTCCAAAAACATGCGTTCTATTCTCGCATTGGAGTCGGCTCCAGACACTGTAAGTGTCGACTCCGAAACTCTGGGTGTCGGCTCCAGATCGTGCCAAAAATCAGAAAGACATTTGATTGGCCATGGGGTCGGCTCCAGACCTTCTGGGTGTCGACTCCAGGCTCTGAATTTTGAAACATACTTTAGTCATTTGATTCAAAACACGTTTCTTTATGCCTTTTGATTGATCAAAGATTTTTTAAGCCCTGAAACACTTATTAAATTTATTAGTAACAAAATGAATATACTCATATCTTTTATTAATCATCAAAATTAATAATTGGGTCAACAGGTTTGATAACTTTACCAGCTCCTTGATCCACTAGGTTTATTGAATGAACCCCTTGCACTTTTAATCTCATTTTCTCTTGAGTAAGCTTACTGGCTAATTCATCAACATCCCACTTATCATGCTAAAAATAATTTTATTTTTTGGGCATCATACGTGCGGCTCGCATGTGCGCTCCTGCATCACATGCGATGTAGAAAGACTTTATCTAAAATACAAGTTACCATAAGTATAACTAAAGTCTATGAAAATTTTCTAACAGATGTGAATTGAAGGGATATGGATCTCAATGACAAGCACCCATTTGATACATCTCTTGCCAAATGCTAGCCCATCAGCGATAGCCAATGATCTAAGTGGATGAAATTTCCATGAAAACAAAGCTGATCCCATCATATATACCAGTTAGAGTTTTTTTGTTAAAAAAAATAAACTAATTGATGATGCCCGATCACCGGACTTAAACGTAGGGAAGAAAAGTCTGATCGCTTGCTGGGTCCTCGCCTACCTGAATGACCTGCAAAAAGTTCCGAGACCAGAGGGGTGCTCCGTTAGGGACCCTCCAACGCCCAAGTTAGCAACCGGGGTCACAGCTGAAGGAGAGCTCGAGAGAGCTCCTTATGGCAGAGAAGACTCCGAGAGATGGAGTTTCTTTGGAATGATAGAGTAAGAGAGGTCGTGTGTACGCATACCTGAGTCTCCAGTGGACTTACCCTTTTATAGGCGGTTGAAATGTGCATGGGGTTTAACCACATAAAATTCCGTAAGGGAGAGATGTCTGCGGGATGCGTGGGTGTTACGTAAGTTTGGGCTGGTCGGTAGGTCCTATCCCATCGGAGAGGAAACCGGCGGTTGGTGGGCCAGGTCTCATCAGTCGGCGGAGCCAGTTGGTTGGTGGGTCTGGTCCCATCGATGGCGTGGTTAGGTGGCGGAGGACCTGGTTGTGTCGGTCCATGCGGGTGATGGCCCTGGCAGATGCAGGGCTGACTTGAAGAAGTCGGGGCCATCTCGGCTTGCATGGAGATGCCGGGGTTGACGGGGCCGACTTGAAGAAGTCGGGGCCGGGCGAGATGGCCGGCAGCCGAACAATTGGCGCAATGGTTGCGGGTCACGTGGTGAGACCTCGGGCGAGGTGACTCGAAGCTGGGGTATAAAAATGCCCTATGGGCTCGGGGAAAAGCTTTACACTGCAATTGCTCCCCTGCTTTCCTCCTCCTTGAGCTCCTCTACAACCTGAGACCTTTGACCTTCATATTTTTCCCAAACTCTAGGTCAGTTTCTATTTTTCACCTCTTCATCCTTGACCCATGGACCGTAGGGCCATTAGAGAGGGTAAGAGACCAGTGGTAGAGTCGTCCCCTTCCTCCGAAGATGACCATACCTCGTTAGTCAGTCGAGTGCCCCAACCGTTAGGTGGAATTACCATCCGCGACCGGCCGACGGCGAGCAACCAACCATCTACCCAAACCTCCCCAGTGAGAGCTGTTCCTTCTTCCTCCTTGTGTCCAGTACCTCCTCCAGCGACTGGTCTTGATCCGGCAGGGCCGGGGGGATCGCCTCCACCATGACCCTCAAAGAGGTAGAGGCCCTTAGGGTCATGTATAGGGTTCCCGACTTTATCCGTCTGTCCGTGCCGGGACCCGAGGACAGAGTGAGCTCCATCCTTCCGAGTCATGTTGCTTTGTACGAGGAGTTCTTTCAGTGCGGGCTGTGGCTCCCCTTCCACCTCTTTTTCCTGAACCTGCTAAATAGGTATAGGTTAGTGCCGGTGCAGTTGACTCCGAACTCAATTCGGATCTTTTGTGCCTTTGTCATTCTTTGTCATTTTCAGGGCTCCGCAGCCAGTTTGTCTTTGTTCCATGCTTTTTACAAGCTCCGTCACTAAGGTGAGGGGGCCTGTGGGTATTTACCGCTAGGCCGGGTAGGGCCCTTCCCCTAGGTCTTCCATCCAAAATCAGGGGGTGGAAATCTCGATATCTTTTGCCCATGTGGAGGGAGTGAGGACTGACTGGAAGGAACCGGATGTCAGTTCCAACGAAAATTCGGCCGTGAGCGATAGGGATGGGGAGCTCTTCCGCCACCTCTGTCTTGCCAGATCCCTACCCACAAGGATCTCCTATCCGAGGAGAACTTGTATGAGGCCGAATTGGCCCTGACAGTCGGTGAGCACAGAAACCTGTTCCTCTCGCCCTCGGCCGGGCATTGCCCTTGTCCATTTCATCATCATTTTTTTACTGATATTTGTCTTTTGTGTAGCCATAAAGATTCCCACCGAGAGGTTGGAGGCTGCCATGCGCCAAAAGAGGCAGGCAGCGGGCGAGCAGGTGAGGCTGACCAAGAGGGCACAAAGGAGGGCCCAGGCCGAGCCAGCCCAGACCACGGAAACCCCCGCAGCTCACGCATCTGTTAAGGAGCCGGCCAGGGAGGTGCTAGCGAAGAAGCGGTCCTCGGCCCGTCGGGGGCCGAGGTGGAAGAGGGGGAAATTCCAGCCACCGTTTAGGCAGTCGTGGGGGCAGGTTACAGTCGCAAGCGGCCCGCCGATTCCCGCCGAGCCGAAGGTGGAGAAGGCTCCCCCGTCCGCTGGAGAGGGGGAGGTATCAGACAGAAGGCCCGATGCCAAGGCGAGGAGGCCCAGCAAGCATAGGGCTGAGCCGGGGAGCTCGTCCCGGCAATCCGCGCACCACCCAACTCGTCGATCGATCGATGAGACACCGGGGGGGCCAGCGCGACCGGTGCCCAGGCTTTCCTCCATGGAGGATGCTGGGCATGCCGCCGTCCTCCTGTCAAGGGCGCAGTCTTCCGATATCGACGAGGAGATGGTGTAGCAGTCCCATGCCGCAGTCCTCGACATGGTGATGGTGAATGTGCTCCAGGTAATCCTTCGAACCTAGTTTCTTTTTTATATGTCTTGGTTGACTTGTGGCTGACGATTCCCATTGGTGCAGTAGGCCAACGGGGCCCTCGCCCTCTGCGCAGCAATAACCCATTCGGGGGAGGTGCTCTCACGCACCATAGAGCGGGCCGAGAAGTACAAAAAACAGAGCCTAACGCTGTCCAAGAGGCTTGTTCGGCAACAGGTGGAGGCCAAGACCCGGGAGGAAGATCTGGGTGGTCGAATAAGGAAGGCGGAGAGCCGGGCCGAGATCGAAGGCGGTTGAGCCTCCGTGGCTGAGACCCAACTGGATTTGGTGTCGGCCAGGCTAGAGGCAGCCGATAGAAGAATAGAGGAGCTGACCCGCCAGCTCCAATATTTGGAGAGCCGAGCCGAAGCGGCGATGGACAAAGTCCGGGCCATCATGCAAAGGGTTGCCACGGCAGAGAGGGCGACAGTCGACGCAAGCCATGAGCGAGCCAGAGCGGTGGCCCATGCTCACGAAGCCAGTGCCCGCGCCGAGGAGGCCGAGAACCGGGCTTGGGAGGCTAGAGAGCGAGCTAGGGAGGCCGAGGTGCTAGCCAGGGAGGCCAAGGCTCGGGCCAAGACCGCCGTCGCCAACTACAAGGCCTCCGCAGAGTTCGAGCAGGAAGTCATTAAGGCCAGCCTCGACGCCTATGCAAAGGGCTTCGACCTTTACAAGGTGAAGGTGTTTGCAGCCTTTAACATTAACAGCTCCGAACTTGAAGAGATCCAGCCCGGAGATCTCGGCAGCGAGGAACTGATGGAGGAGGAAGAGGCCGGAGAGGAGCCGGGGCCGAGCGGGCCCTGAGATATTTTGCACTTTTGTATCTTCTTTTCCTGTACTTTATACTTTCTTTTTCTTTTGTAACTGACCACGGGTCAGATTTTGTAATCATTATAAGATGCTTAATGAAAAGGAAACTTTTTCTCAAAATGCCTTGCTCTTCTACTTATAAATATCATGTATGTCAGAGGCGCCGCAGCAGATCCATAGGCTTAGGCTTGATAGTGATCGAATACATCCGTGGATACTCGTGCTGCCAGGTGGGTTTATAGTTCGTTGGGGCAATTTGGCGCCGGCCACGACCGTTTAGAAATGCCTTTAAGGCTCACCCATGAACTTAGAGAGAATCCTTACTGAGGTAACCCGTTCGAGGTTATCAATGAAAAGACCTTTCCTTCAGACTGTCTTCTACGCCTTGTTTATTTTTCTTTGTCTGCGGTAGTCTGATGCACTTAGACTCGATAGTAATTTGAACAAGTCTACGAAGATCCGTGCCACTGGCTAAGCTCATGGTCCATCAGGTCCCGGACCAGCTATGTAGAATAGTTAATCGCTGGCCGCTTGAACGGTCGCGAAGCTATCAAACTCATGGAGACGTCTCGAAGGTTGATTCCAAAGGCTGTTAAGCTCATAGAGATGCCTTGGAGGTTAATTCCGAAGGCTGTTCTGGCGGACAGGGTCTTTTGGAGACGGCGCAGAATCGGGCAGTGCCTCATTAGTTATAGTGCCACCGAGCCCTGATTTTGAACCACCTCAGGGGTTTGTGTGCTGCCCGAGGGGCGACTCGATCGGGTACAAAGCCTTTAGGGTCTTGAACCACTCGGGGGGCACCGCTGTGCCATGGCCTAGTGGTGTCCCATGGGCCGTGATGCCGACAAGCTCCTTTTAAACCACCTCGGGGTTTGTGTGCCACCCGAGGGGTGACTCGATTGGGTACAGAGCCTTTAGGGTCTTGAACCACTCGGGGGCACCGCCGTGCGGGGCTGAGTGGTGTCCCATGGCTTGTGATACCGGTGAGCTCCTTTTGAACTACCTCAGGGGTTTGTGTGCCGCCAAGGGGCGACTCGACCGGGTACAGAGCCTTTAGGGTCTTGAACCACTCGGGGGGCACTGTCGTGCCAGGGTTGAGTGGTGTCCCATAGGCCGTGATGCCGGCAAGCTCCTTTTGAACCACCTCGAAGGTTTGTGTGCCGCTCAAGAGGCGACTCGGCTGGGTACAGAGCCTTTAGAGTCTTGAACCACTCGAGGGGCACCGCCGTGCCGGGGCCGAGTGGTGTCTCGTGGGCCATGATACCGGCGAGCTCCTTTTGAACCACCTTGAGGGTTTGTGTGCTGCTCGAGGGGTGACTTGATTGGGTACAGAGCCTTTAGGGTCTTGAACCACTCGGGGGGCACCGACGTGCTAGGGCCGAGTGGTGTCCCGTGGGCCATGATGCCGGCGAGCTCCTTTTGAACCACATCAGGGATTTGTGTGCCACCGAGGGGTGACTCGGCCGGATACAGAGCCTTTAGGGTCTTGAACCACTCGGGGGGTACCGTCGTGCCGAGGCCAAGTGGTGTCCCATGGGCCGTGATGCTGGCAATCTCCTTTTGTGAGATCTGACTCTTGGGCACAAGGAAGAATCGGTCGTGGCGTTGAAAGGGGTTTTTTATTGCTCATAATATAATGTTGTACATTATTGATAATATTGGTGAAGGTTGTCCGCATTCCAGGTGCATGGAATGGGTCGGCCATTGAGTTTTTTATTCGGTACGCCCCTTGATGGAGCATCTCGACGACCTGATAAGGGCCTTCTCAATTGGCAGACAGTTTGCCCCCCTCTGCAGGTTTGGACACTTCAGCCTTCCTTAGAACCAATCTTCAGGATGGAACACCTTGGAACGGACCCGGGCATTGTAGTACTTGGCCACCCGCTGGCAGAAAGTCGTCATACGCAGCCGTGCTCGATCATGCGCCTCGTCGATGAAGTCAAGGTTGGCTCTTATCAGGGCGGAATTGTCTTCTTCATTATAAGACTCTATGCGTGGGCTAGGCAGGCCGATCTCGACGGGGATGACGGCCTCGGACCCGAAGACGAGGCTAAAGGGGGTCTCACCCATCGGGGCCCTCGGGGTTGTATGGTAAGCCCATAGCACACTGGGAAGCTCTTCTATCCATCGGCCTTTGGATCCATCTAGCCGAGTTCTGAGTCCTCTAAGGATGGTACAGTTCATGACCTCGGCCTCCCCATTAGTCTGTGGGTGGCCGACGGAGGTGAATCGGTAGTGGATGCCCAGTTCGTCGCAAAAAGTTTTGAATGTGGCATTGTTGAACTGGCAGCTGTTGTCGGTGACAAGAGTGTGAGGCAAGCCAAAGCGGCATATAATTGACTTCCAGAAGAAGGCTTTGACCTTACTCTCGGTGATCTTAGCCAGTGCCTCAACCTCAACCCATTTGGTGAAATAATCGATGGCGACGAGCAAGAATCTCTGCTGTTCTGAAGCTCAGGGGAATAGTCCAAGGATATCCATTCTCCACTGGGCAAAGGGCCAAGGGGCCAAGAGCGGATTCAAAGGGATAGATGGTTGGTGTTGGATGTGCACGTGGCGCTAGCAGCCGTCACACTTTTGGACTAACTTGGCGGCGTCCTCCCTTATGGTGAGCCAGAAGTATCCCTGGCGGAGGGCCTTTTGAGCTAGGAATCTACCCCTCAGGTGGTTCCCGTAGATGCCTTCATGAATTTCTCTAAGGATGTAGTCGGCATCGGCAGGTCCTACGCATTTGAGTAAGGGGTAGGAGAATGACCTCCTGTATAGGCACCCGTCCAGGAGGGTGAACTTGGAGGCTCTCCATTTAAGCAGCCTAGCTTCATCACGGTCGTCAGGAAGAGTGCCGTCCGTGAGGTACCGGATGTAAGCATCCATCTAGGTCGGCTCTTGGGTGAGCGGGAGGACTTCTTCTTCGCCTTCTATGTTGGGCCTCTCCAGATACTCGATGTAGGCATCCCTAGTGATGCCGTCAGTGGAGGTGGCTAACTGAGAAAGGGTGTCGGCCTTGGTGTTCTCGCTCCGAGATATATAGTTGATGTTGAAATAAGTTAGTAGAGAGACCAAAAGTCGAACCTTGCCTAGATATCGGGCTATGGTGGGGTCACACGCCTCATACTCTCCGTTGATTTGCCCAAAAATGAGTCGCGAATTGGTAAAAGCTCTGAGGCGCCTCACTTCAAATTCTTGGGCCAGTCTTAACCCCGCCAGTAGGGCTTCGTATTCAGCTTGATTATTCGTGGCTTCGAATAGAAACCGAAGGGCGCACTCCACCTTCTCTCCGCCCGGGCCCGTGAGGATGAGGCCGGCGCTGCTTCCTTGGGAGTTTGAATTGTCGTCCACGTGGAGGATCCAGGACTCCTCACCGTCATTCGGCTCGGCATTAGGCCGCTTCATGGGGACCTCCTTGGTCGGCTCTTCTGCCCAGGTGCATTCGACCAGGAAATCGGCTAAGACTTGGGACTTCAAGCTGGCCAAGCCTGGAAAGAGAGGTCGAATTCCCCCAACTTAATGGCCTATTTGGCAAGTTGGCTGAGGTGTCTGGGTGAGCTAGGATGGCTTAGAGAGGCTAATCCGTGAACACCACAATAGGATGAGCTTGAAAGTATGGGCGAAGATGTCGGGCGGAAACGATCAGGGCAAAAATGATCTTTCGGTTTTGGAGTACTTGACTTCCGCATCATGAAGCACCTTGCTCACATAGTAGACAGGCCTCTAGGTCCCGTCGGCATCAAGACGCACCAGGATGGAACTGACGGCTTCTGGAGAGGCGGCAAGGTAGAGAAAGAGACTCTCCCCGTCCTTTGGCTTTGACTGGAGCGGAGGGGAGTATAGGAACGCCTTCAACCCGTCAAAGGCCTTCTGGTAGTCGTCCGTCCATTCGAAGCTGTTTACCTTCCGTAGGGCTTTGAAGAAGGGTAAATACCTCTCGGCTGACTTGGAGAGGAAATGACTTAGAGCCGCCACCCTACTTATGAGTCGCTGTATTTCTTTCTTGCTAGACGGCGCCCTCATGTCGAGGATGGTGCTGATCTTATCGGGGTTCACCTCGGTACCCCTCTGGGTCACCATAAAGCTCAGGAATTTGCCCGCCGTGACACCGAAGGCGCACTTCTTAGGGTTCAATTTGACTTGAAAATGGTGGAGGTTGTTGAAAGTTTTCCCTAGGTCAGAGACATGATCGGAGGCACGGGCGCTCTTTGTCAGCATGTCGTCCACATAGACTTCCATGTTCCGGCCCAGTTGATCCTGGAAAACTTTGTTCATCAGTCTTTAATAGGTCGCCCCTGCATTCTTAAGGCTGAAGGGCATCACTCTATAGCAATAAATGCCCTTCTCTGTCACAAAAGAGGTATGCTCTTCATCACTTGGGTACATCTTTATTTGGTTGTACCCAGAGAAAGCATCCATGAAGCGGAGAAGCTCATGGCCAGAGGTGGAGTCCACTAGCTGGTCAATCCGGGGCAGAGGGAAGCTGCCTTTTGGGCACGCCTTGTTAAGGTTGGTGAAGTCGATGTAGATTCTTCAGCTTCATTTGCCTTCCGTACCATGACCACGTTAGCCAGCCAGCTGGGGTAGTACGCTTCTCGGATATGGCCGGCGCTGAGCAACTTGTTGACCTCCTCGTTGATGGCCTTTTGTTGCTCAGGAGCAAAGCTCCTCTTCCTTTGGCAAACTGGGCGGTACTTTGGATCAATATTGAGCTTGTGGGTGATCACCTCTGGGGGGATGCTGGGCATATCAGACGCCGACCAAGCAAACACGTCTGAGTTAGCCGGCAGGAAAGCCAAGAGGCGGTCATGGTCCTCTAGAGGAAGGAGTCCGCCGATACGCACAGTTCTTGCCGAATCGTTTCCCAGAGGAAAAGCTAGGAGTCGCTCGGCCGGCTCTCCTCCCTTGCTGGACTCCCTGGGATCAAGTGCATCCGAGGCCAGCCCGGCCTCTTGAGGGCTCGACGCTGCATGGTAGCAAGGTAGGACCGGACTGACCTTGCCTCGCATTTCATCGATCCCGTTGCCGGTGGGGAACTGGATGAGCAGCTATCGGATGGAGATAACTACATCCAACAGATTTAGACCGATCGCCCGAGGATGGCATTGTACGCCAGTGGGACTCGCACGACCAAGAATTTCATGATGACTGTGTTTTGGCATGGCGGTGTTTCGACCGTCACAGGCAAGGATATTTCGCCTTCGACCCTCACCGAGTCTCTAGTAAATCCAACTAAAGGAGCCACCATAGGCTGGAGAGAATCAACAGATAGACCCATCCTAACAAATGCATCGTAAGGAAAGATGTCAGCTGAGCTGCCACTATCAACTAATATCCTTTTTATAGGGTGTTTGACAATCGTCATTGAAACAACGATGCCTTCATTATTTACATTCTTGACAACCGCTGACTCCCTCCCGGGAACTACATCGCCTGGTGCCTCCTCCCCCCTCGGCCGCTTGGATGAAGAAGCTGCCCCCCAGGACACCATTCAATTGTCCGCTCCGTGGGGGTATTGTCGATGGCGGCCTGAACAGGCGGAGGCCCCATGAGAGCTGGTACTGGCGGGGGTGCCTTCTGGACATATTTTCCGAGGTAGCCCCGCTGGATGAGCTCCTCAATGGTGCACTTCAAGCTATAGCAGCTGTCGGTGTCATGGCCATAGTCCCGGTGGAAACGACAATAACAACTTTTGTTGCGGAGAAGGCCCTTCTTCATGGGAGGAGGTTGCTGGAGGTAAGGCTCGCCCTCAATCTCCATGAGGATATGAGAATGAGGGGCGAGAAGAGGCATGAGCTCGCTCTCAAGAGGAGCGAGGCTCCGACGCCTGTGATCCGATCGGCGGGGTGGCTCAGGCCGCCGGGGGCGAGAGGATCCACTCGGCTCGGGACGGGCAGGCTTACAGCTGGACCCTCTAGTGGACTCTCGGCGGGTGAGGTCGGCCTCATCCGCGCGGATGTACTTCTGGGCTCGGAGGAGGAGGTCGGAGTAGGAGCCGAGGGGCTTCTTATCTAGGAAGAAGGTGAAGCGGGATGGGAGGAGTCCCCGCTTCAAAGCTAACGTCGCCATCGCATTATCCAAATGATAGACTTCGAGGGCGGCGGTCTTGAATCGGGCCACGAAGTCCCGAAGTGACTCCCCTTCCCTTTGACGTACAAAGAAAAGGCTATCAGTGACCCTTGGGATCCTCCGACATGCATCGAAATGTGCCAAAAAGGCCCTTTCCAGCTCCCAGAAAGAATCAATGCTGTGGAGGGACAGACGCGTGTGCCAGGCGCGGGCGACTTTCCGTAGAGTAGCGGGGAAAGCCTTGCACAAAAGGGCATCCATAGCCCCTTGGACCTGCATCATGGATTTATAACTCTCGAGATGGTCGAGAGGATCCATTGTACCATCGTACGGATCTATCTGAGGGAAATAGAATCTGGAGGGTATGGGCTCCTCTAATATCTGGCGGGTGTAGGGAGGACGAGTGTCATACTCCTCCTCTGGCTAGTTGTTAATCTTCCTGGCGAGCTCGTCCAACCGCCGGTGGTACTCATCCAGGCGCTCCTCTACCTGGCGGTTGATCACTGGGGTCCTCTTGGACAGCTCGGAGGATGAAGAAGAGGAAGATAAAGAAGGGCACGGGAGATGAGACCTCCGCTTTGGTTCCTCCTGGTACCATGGCTCCGGGGGGAACTTTCTCAGGCCACAGTTGGGAGATTGTGGCCTCTTGAGGGGCTCACGTCGGGGCTTCCTGGGGGAAGCTTGGCGATGCCTAGCCTCTCGCTGAGGAGAGCCTCCCCTTGCAAACTGCTGACTAGCACGGGGAGCAGTCTGATGCTGGGTAGCCACAGACTGTTGCTCTTGGAGTCTGTGGACCATGGCGGTGAGGGCTTGGACTTGTTGGGTAAGGGCCACCATCTGATCAGCTGGGGCAGCTGCGCCGGGTGGTGGACGGACGGCGGAAGGATCAGCAGTAGAAAGGTCAGCTTCCTGCTGCCTAGCCGGTGGGGGATGCCCCCCAGGGTAACTGGTAGAAGCATCCTGAGCTCGCGTTACTACCATGGCTTGGTGAAGAAAAAGGAGGGAAAGCTCGCGAGTGAAGACTGTAGGGTTTGCGTCTTCCTTCTCTCCCCCTATCTGGTGCGCTAATCTAATGACGCCCGATCATCGGACTTGAACGTAGGGAAGAAAAGTCTGGTCGCTTGCTGGGTCCTCACCTAGCTGGATGACCTGCAAGAAGTTCCAAGACCGGAGGGGTGCTCTGGTAGGGACCCTCCGATGCCCAAGTTAGCAACCGGGGTCACAGCTAAAGGAGAGCTCGAGGGAGCTCCTTAAGGAAGAGAAGACTCCGAGGGATGGAGTTTCTCTGAAATGATAGAGTAAGAGAGGTCGTGTGTATGCATTCCTGAGTCTCCAGTGGACTTACCCTTTTATAGGCGGTTGAAATGTTCATGGGGGTTAACCACATGAAATTTTGTGAGGGAAAGATGTCCGCGTGATGCGTGGGGGTTACGTAAGTTTGGTCTGGTCGGTAGGTCCTGTCCCATCGGAGAGGGAAATACCGGCGGTTGGTGGGCCAGATCTCATCAGTCGATGGAGCTAGTTGGTTGGTGGGCCTGGTCCCATCGATAACATGGTCAGGCGGTGGGAGGACCTGGCTATGTCAGTCCATGCGGGTCAGAGAGTTGATGGCCCTGGTAGATGCGGGGCTGACTTGAAGAAGTCGGGGCCGCCTCAGCTTGCCTGGAGATGCCGGGGTTAACGGGGCCGACTTGAAGAAGTCGGGGCCGCCTCGGCTTGCCTAGGATGCCGGGGCCGACTTGAAGAAGTCAGGGCCGCCTCGGCTTGCTTGGAGATGTCGGGGCCGACGAGGCCGATTTGAAAAGTCGGGGCCGCCTTGGCTTAGCTGGAGATGACGGGGCTGATGGGGCCGACTTGATGAAGTCGGGGCCGCCTTGGCTTGGCTGGAGATGCCGGGGCCGACGGGGCCGACTTGAAGAAGTCGGGGCCGCTTCGGCTTGGCTGGAGATACCGAGGCCGATGGGGCCGACTTGAAGAAGTCGGGGCCGCCTCGGCTTGGCTGGAGATACCGAGGCTGACGGGGCCGACTTGAAGAAGTCGGGGCCGCCTAGGCTTGGCTGGAGATGCCGGGGCCGATTTGAAGAAATCGGGGCCGTCTCGGCTTGCCTGAAGATACTGGGACTGACGGGGCCAACTTGAAGAAGTCGGGGCCGCCTCGACTTGGCTGGAGATGCCGGGGCCGACTTGAAGAAGTCGAAGCCGCCTCGGTTTGGCTGAAGATGCCGGAGCCGACGTGTCCATGCCACGTAATCGATTTTATCATGATTAACTTCATCAATTAGATCACTAATTAAGATCAAAAGTAGACTCTGAACACCAAATGCTTATATAAAGATTTACATGCAAGCTGAAATCTATTGTAGCATTGACTTCTTTGATGAATTGTCTTAAAGGACGGTTGTTAAAGAAGGATAGACGAGATGATGAAGCAGGCCCAAAAAAAAATGCGCCTCAAAAGCTAGCCATACCAAATTCAAAGCAGCGGCGCAGAAACATTGACGGCGACCCCCGAACCGCAAAGTCAATGTCCCGAAATCTTCAATATTTGCGGCCTTAGAAAGTGCTAAAGGTAGCAATCAGTTTGAAAATGTACTGAAAATAACATAGAATTTCAGCACAAGTTAGAGGAACTTCAAAAAAAGATAGCAAGTTATAGGTAGCAAAATGGTGCCTTTAGTTAGTGTTCAAGCTGGGTAAACCTAAAAGCCTTTGAACTGCAATTATTATACATTTTGTCCTCAACTTATAGCAGCTTGGTTCTGTTTAGCGGAGCTATTGACACTAGAATTTTTGAAACTAAAACTTTTAATAATAAAACTTATAAAGTAGAGTTTTTACCAAAAAAAATTAATAAATATATTTTTAAAGTCCTATAAAATTTTAACATATGTTTGGTAATTAAATTAAAAAATATTTTAAAATAGAAATGCTAAAAAAAAAGATTACATAATACTTTTAAGAATCTAACAAATTTAAATTATTATTACAAATTATTTTAATAATTATAATATAATATTATTATATCATGTTAATATTAAAATAAATTATATTATAATAATATTGCAAAATTATTATGCATATTGTATTTAGTATTTTATAATATTATTATATTATCTTATTTTATATTAAATAATATATTCTAATTATAATTATATTTTCATATACTATAATAATTATATTTTATTTATAATGCACTATAATATTATTGTAATACTATTTGAACATGATATATTATATTATTATAGCTATATCATATTATTATTATATTTTAATATTAATAATTATAATTATTTTAGTTAGAATATGCGACTTTTAAGTTTAATATTTTTTTTTTTGATATTTAGCAAGTAGGGATACTGAGAGAAGCTATACATTAAAGCTTTTTTTTTTAACGTAAAGCTCTTAATAGCTTTTAGTAAAATTAAAATTTTATTTAAAAATTTTATCAAATATCATAAAATTATTTAAAATTACTTTTAAATTACTAAAAAATAATTCTGATCCTTCAATAGCTTAAGTAGATATATATGGTCTTTGGTCATTGGTGATTAATTTTGAGTATTTAGGATGCTTTAAAGATGAAGATTTGCTTTTAAAAGTTATTTTTTGAGTGTATATATATATATATATATATATAAACGTGCGCACTCACACTCAAAACTCTCTCTCTCTCTCTCTTCGGGTTCGTCAAACTTCAAGCAAAGCCATGAGCTTTTATCAATTTAATGATATAGAACATCATAAATGGTCCTTATATTATCTTTGTTATCATAACAAATATTACTGAAAATTGAAGCATTCTTCAATTATTTTATTTAGTGGTGGGACAACTTCACGATGATAATGACTTTTTAGCGGCCTTCCTTCGGCTTGAAGTCCTCTCTTCTTCTTTGAGGGAGACTTTGGAAGATCCTGTACAAAGTCGATACCACGTCATGGATATATACATGGAAAATACAAGCGAAGCCCAGTTGATTTTGGTAAAACTGAGAAGATCAATCGGTGAGAATCCGGTCAATAATCCTAACTTAGATTACTTCCTTATTTTATTGTATTTACTACTTCACCGTTCTGTTTCAAATCTAAAGCCTTTTGGTTTTATTTTTCTTATAATTTTTATTATCATAATTATTTAAAATTCAAAAAAATATTTCTATAATTTTAAAAGATTATGATAATCATCTAGTATAAGAAGGAAACTATTTAGGACTTATTGTTTTAGCAATTGTGCATCTTATATGACCTACTCAAAAGCATTCTTCGTCTATTACTTTTGAAAATTAATCTAGATTAACTCTTTATTTTGAGTGTTCAGTTGAGTGAAGATAGCAATAAAAAAATATATTATCTTCGTATCTTATTTAAAAGAAGAAGAAGAAAAAAAAAAACTTTTAACTAAGTAAAGTAAAAAAAAATATAGTTAATTTCAACTAATTTAGAATTAAAAAATATTTATTTTCTTTTGCTGTTAGTTACTGTTATTATTGTTTTTGAGCGATCATCATAACTTTGTATGCTCTGATCTTGATTTCTTTGGACAGTCAACTGAACTTAAGATGGGCCGCCTATCGTTCAAAGCCACAACCAGCGTGTGCTTTAAGGATCGTGCACGTCTTCTCTCTGGTTTCTCTGTTTGAAGTGCTTTTAGATTCATGTTGGAATCTTCTTCTTCTCCGATCTCCGGCGTGCTCCCGTGTGCCCGTCTGTGCTTTCTCTGGGTTCGTTCTTTCCTGCTCCCCCTTCCATCTATGGCGTCTGATGGGGTAGCCGGAGGAGGGTCTTCTGGGAGGAAGGGGATGTCGTTCGGGTTCTCCTAGGTATCGTCGGCACCATCTCCGGCGGTGGTGGCGAGGCTGGAGGCCTCCTTTCCAGATGTTGTTGGGTTCCCAGCATCGGAATTGGAGGCTGAGATTGTTGAATGGCAGTCTAGGGCTGTTCTTGTTCGATCCTATCAGCGGTGGGTTCCGGCGGAAGCTTTCCTCCGAGAGTTTCGGCGCGCCGGTGTTCAGGGGGTCATCGTCCCTATCAGCTTGGCATTTAGATGCCATATTTTCCGGTTCGAAGATCCGGATGCTTGCTCCCTAGTGCTAAATCAGCCATGGACTATCAATGGGCAAGTCATCGGGACGGAACCATGGACGCCGGAATTCATCTCGTCGGAGGAATCCATCCCTTCGGCTCTGGTGTGGGTGAGATTACCTAACTTGCCGATGGAATTCTGGAAGGAAGAGTTCCTCAGGGCGACTGTGGAGACTGCAGGGCAATTTATATGTGCGGATGCTCCCACAGTGGCGAAGAACAGAGGAGGCTTCGCTAGGGTTTGTATTCGGATTGATCTCCGTCGTCCTCTCCGGCCGGGGACGCGTATTCAGGGAATCCATCAAATCTTCTGGCAACAGTTCGCATATGAGAGTCTGGAGGGGATCTGTCCTCTCTGTGGCTCGATTCATTTGAGTGGCCCTTGCTCCTTGACGTCTGGGAACGGGGAAGAGGCTGCTGCGTCCCTTTCGATCTATGGCCCTTGGATAGCCGCTATTCGTCAACGGAAGTCTGCTGTTGATTCCTAGCGGGAGGAGAAGAGGAAGCCGATCTTGACGGCTCAGGGGGCTTCCAATGGCTCTGTTCCTGCTCAGCATAACCCTGGGGGCACCGTTCGGGTGTTGAAGATGCAGAGGGATGGAATTCTCCAGTGAAGATTGCTCGTAGGAGGGCCCATTCTTCTTCCAAGATTGTAATGATCCCAGATTCTGCTCCAGTGTCTGCAGTGTGTGAGATGAAGCTAGGATGTTCAGAGAATAAGAGCGTGCCGGGAGGTGTCCAGCGTGCCAGGATCAAGGCATCTGAGCAGGATTTTGAAATGGCTGAGCTGAATGGATCCCCTAGGTTTAGCCTGATCGACCCCCTGGCCCCTCCTTCCTCTGAATGTTCAGCTTCAGGGTCTGTGCCGGGAGAGACACCATGTGCCGGTTTTATGGAAAACAAGAGAGCTTTGAAGGAGTCAGCTTCCTGTGCCAGATCAATTGAAGTTCAGAAGGCCTGCTTGAACTCAGCTATGGAGGGGTCCCAAGTGAAGGCAAAGACTAATGTTTTGGTGTTAAAGAACCCCTTTGTCTCCCTCGGATCGAGTTTGGCCTCTGGTCCTCCTCAGGGCAGTCAGGATGCTTTTCCTGGTCCCCTCAAAAGGGCCAGACAAGTTGATTGCCTGGCGCCTAGGTCAATTTCTAAATCCGAGAAACGTAAGGGAAAAGGAAAGGCGGTTATTCCTAAAAGCTCTGGGGTAATAAGTGGATCTCCTAATAGGATGACTCTGCCCCCCTGCTATAAGAAAGGAACCTTGGATGTTCATGAGGTTGCCTTCACATCTCTGAAAGCCTCTATATCTGACTCCCCTTCTATCTCTCGGGTAAATGGGTCCCCTACTAAACAGTTGGCTGAAGATGTTCCAATGGAGTCAGTTCTGCAACCAGTATCCAATGATCCTGTCCTCAGTCAGATGGCGGATCAGGATCTCCAGTTGTTGTGTCCTGACTTGGGAGACCTTTCAGATTTGATTATGACGGGAGCCCAGGATGGGATTTGATGATCCCTTGCTTTTTATTAATGAAGATTATTATATGGAATGTCCGAGGAGCATTGAAACCATCTTTTCGATCCTCCTTTGGTAGGCTTTGCAGATTCATCATTTTGATATTTGTATTTGCTGGAAACTCGGTTGTCGGGCCTTAGCATGCAACGTTTCCGGCGTCGGGTCTCCCATGATTGGTCTTCCTATGCTATTGAAGCTACTGGGCTATCTGGGGGCATTATGGCTCTCTGGCGGAACCCTGCCATCCGTGTTGATGCTTTTCATCATAATTATCAGCAAGTAGGCCTTGTCATCTCTGAGGAATCTTCTCTGCCTTGGCTGCTTCTAGGAGTCTATGCCAGCACTGACTTTCGTCAGCGGCGCAGTCTCTGGTCGGAGATTCACACGTTATTAGCCCAGGGTTTTCCGACCCTTATTGCTAGTGATTTCAATTGTATTTTGGATGCTTCTGAGAAGCAGGGGGGTCGCCGATTTGTAGATTCTCCGAATTCCATGGAATTTCGATCATTTATCTCTGCGGTGGGTCTTATTGACTTGGGTTATTCTGGGCCGCAGTTTACTTGGTGTAATAACCGAAGCGGGTCTGCTCGTGTGTTGGAGAGATTGGATCGGGCTCTGGCTTCTTCTTCTTGGATGCAGTCCTTTGCCTGTGCTACCAATACCCACCTCCCGCGGATTGCGTCGGACCATTGTCCCCTTCTCATCTCTACGGAGCAGTCATCCCATAGGAAGGGGCCCTTTCGGTTCGAACAATTTTGGACGCACTATTCTTCAGCCAGATCCTTGATTAGGCAGGTGTGGCATATGCCAGTCAGAGGGAATCCTACTTATCGTCTCTCCCATCGATTAGAGCTTGCTAAGCGTAGACTATTATGGTGGCAGAAAAGAGAAGTGGGAAACCTAATGTAGAATGTCCAGGCGGTGGAAGCTGTCATCTCTACTCTTCAGGTTAAGGAGGATGAGGAGGGTCAGCTATCGGAGATTGATGTTCAGGCTATAAGGAGTAATTTGGCTATGCATCATTCGTTGCTTTGGCAGCAGGAGACTTATTGGCGTCAGCGGTCTCGGATTCAGTGGTTAAAGGAAGGTGATCGCAACACCAGGTTCTTTCATCAGGCCATTGTTGCCAGGCGTGCGGTCAATCGTATCAGGCGTATTAGTGATGCAGAGGGTACTATACTGGAGGATGAGGGGGCTATTAGAGAGCAGGTTCTTCACTTCTTTCAGTCTCGCTGGTCGGAAGTCTCAGGCTCTGACTCTCCCATTATCACTGGCACTCGGGATGTTAGAGTCTCGGATAGCGAGAATGCTAGCTTGACTAGGGAGGTATTGCCGGAGGAGATTCGTAATGCTGTTTGGGCTTTGGGTCCTGATAAAGCCCCGGGACCTGATGGTTTTCCGCCTTATTTCTTCCGCTTCTACTGGGATATTGTTGGGCAGGATGTTACCTCGGCTATTCAGGCTGTTTTCTCTTCCAGACATATTCCTCCAGATTGGCAGAGGACATTTCTTGTTCTGATCCCAAAAAAAGCTAATGCTCTGCTTCCTCAACATTATAGGCCGATAAGTTTATGTACCACTCTCTATAAAGTTTGCGCCCGTATTATTGTTACTCGTATGCAGGGGCTGATTCCAAGGATTATCTCTATGGAGCAGGGTGCCTTTATCCGTGGTCGCAGCATCTCAGATAATGCTCTCATTGCTCAGGAATTTATGCATGACCTCCAGCGCGCCTCTCGTCGGCAATCTCTTATGGCTGTTTAGTTGGATATGGAGAGAGCTTATGACAGGATGAGTTGGATATTTCTGCGTCAGTCTTTACAGGCGTTTGGTTTTGATGATCATTTCATTGAGTGGATTATGGCATGTGTCCAAGGGCCCACCTTTTCTATCATCATTAATGGTAGTCCGACTGAGTTTTTTTCCTCTGCTGTTGGTCTCCGACAAGGATGTCCGCTCTCTCCATTTCTGTTTGTTCTGTGCGCCGACGACCTATCTCGTGCTCTTAATCAGGCGGTTGGAGGATCTTTATTACAACCGTACATGCCGGGGCTTCATGGACCTCCTCTAACCCACCTTCTCTTCGCTGACGACTGCATCCTGCTTAGCCCAGCTTCTGTTCAAAATGCAACCACCTACTCGGCTATCATTCAGGCTTATTGTCGGGCATCGGGTCAAAGGATCAACTTACAAAAATCCATCCTCTGTTTCAGCCCCTCTGTATCTCTCCGCTGTCGTGCTACTATTTCCCTGTTGTTAGGGATTTCGACTGTTGCAGATCGCCTGACCTATCTAGGCACCCCTCTCACGGGACGTCGGCCCACGCAGCAGGACTTTGGAGACCTTGAGCGCCGGATCTCTGCTAGGATGGATCGGTGGCAGGTGTCGGGCCTTTCTATGATGGGACGTATCACCTTAATTCGTTCCATCGTCACATCGCTCCCTATCTATTTGTTATCCAATGCTCTGATTCCGACTTTATTCCTTCGTTGGCTTGAGAGACGTATTCGGGACTTCTTGTGGGCATCTATGCAGGGAGGTCATGGTATTCATTTATTGGCCTGGACATGGTCTGTTTGCCGATAAGTGAGGGTGGGTTGGGGATTCAATCCCTAGTGATCTGTCGCGAGGCTATCATTGCTAGGCATGCTTCCAGATTCCTGTTGGACCCTCATTGCTTATGGAGTACAGTCATGCGGGGCAGATATGGTGGTTGGTCTTCGGGTTTGGATGTTATTATCCCTCGTGGTTGTTCCTGTTTATGGCGTGCCATCTGCCGGGCCGCCCCGACAGTCATGACTGATATTCACTGGATGATAGAGGATGGGAGGTCAGTTGATGTCGTCCAGGACTCTTGGATAGCTGATCTTCCCTTATCTCGATGGCCAACTTTTATAAGCTCCGAAGTACATCCCACTTTGCATGTCTCTTCTCTGATCAGTCAGGAGAGTGCTACTTGGAACACTACCATGGTTCTACGGTTATTTGGAGTGGAGCTTGCTCATAGGATTTTGGCCATGCCTCTACCTATTACTGCCGGGCCGGATCATAGGCTGTGGCGTCGATCCTGTCTTCCTTATGCTCCTACTAGAGACTTGGTGGCCAGATTCCGCTCTCAGGAAGATGGCCTTAGAGATGCTGCTTGGATTTGGAGATTGCCTGTTCACCCAAGAATTCAGCTATTCTTGTGGAAGATCAAGTGGGATCGCTTACCTACTTGTTCTCTTCTGGCTGGTCGGGGTCTCTCCATATTACCTCTCTGTCCGATATGCGGGATGCAGGATGAATCTATTGACCATGTTCTATTTTTATGTTCTCGTGCATCTCAGATATGGCAGATGATCCATTTTAATCCATGGATGCTGGAGGATGGTCCAATCCGGCTTTCCTTCCTGAATGCTCTTCGGACGCCTTCTTGGTACAGATCTTGTTCTCAGGGTATATTATCTGCATATGTGGCTTATCATATCTGGTTGACCAGGAATAAGATCGTCTTTGCTGAGGAGACGGTCTCTACTCAGGCGATCATCCGACGTGCTCTCTCTCATGCTCAGGAGTACACTCGCTGTTACCTTTCTGTTCACACTGACGAACCTGGCCACTGGGACTCCCCTGCTGCTTCGGCAGCGAACCGTACCACGGTTTTCATTTCTTGGGTGTCCCCTCCTCCAGGTTATGTCAAAGTGAACTTTGACGGCTCTGTCTCTGACCGTTCTACTGGATCAGGTTTTGTCATCAGAGGATCGAATGGGCAGTTGCTAGCTGCTGGCGGTCATAGCTCTATCGATATTTCGGTTCCTATGGCGGAGCTACAGGCGGCATGGGCTGGTATCACACATGCTGTACGGAATATGGGCTATCGTCGGCTGATTCTTGAGGGTGATTCACTTACGATTATCAGATGGATTATGCGGGAGGGAGACTCCTATTCTGGCCTTAATCCTCTGATTAAAGACATTTTAGTCACTCTTCAGTCTACTAGTGCATTTCAGATTCAGCATATTTATCGGGAAGCCAATGCTGCGGCTGATTATGTTGCTGCTGCTATCGCTCGCAATCCTAGCCGGTGGATTTGATATAATGGGATACCTTGTCCTATTTTATTACAACAAATTTTGTACTCAGATGCTTCGGGTTTGATTCGCGCCAGAGTGGTGTGATCGCCCGGCTGTAACAAAAAAAAAAAAAATGAACTTAAGATTAATGTAAAGTCTTGATGGCCATTTGTTGCACTGAACACATCAGTATTGCAATTTGCAAATAAAAAAACTCCAGGAGTGCATTACCCAAATGAAATATATATATATATATATATATATATAAAATAGAAATCTGGCTGCAGTGTGCCAAAGGAGAGGGAAAATACTAGAGGGCACGTCTACTTGTGCACCAACTACGAAGCAATGTGGCTCACATAACCATACCATGATATGATGGCTTTCTTGTGACTATATTAAATGCAAAAGCTCTGAAGCTCTCTGGTTGTGTGTTTTGTCCGAGCTTTAGGAGTCGTGCTCTGAACATTTTCGTCCCTGATCTCAGGCGATTCTCTGCGCTGTTGTCTTTGCTTCTCTCCTCTCTTTCCTCCGTCTGCCCCCTCTTTCTTATGGAGTCTGATGCGGCTGCCGATGGTCAAATTTCACAAGTCCGGATTTTGTTGGGTGTCTTCATCATCATCACCGGCCACGGTGACGAAGTTGGAAGCTATCTTTTCGAACGTTGTTTGTATCCCGATGGGGGAGCTTGAAGCTGAGATGGTCAGTTGGCGGAAGAGGGCCATTATAGCTCGTTCCTTTCACAAATGGGCTCCGACCGATGCTGTTATCAGGGAATTCAGGCGTCCTGGTATTCAAGGTAAAATCGTCCCTATTAGCCTGCAATTCCGCTGCCATATAATCCGATTTGAAGCTCCGAAAGCCTGTGAATTGATCCGCAATCGCCCATGGGTGGTTAATGGCCAGGTCATAGGGACTGCTGAGTGGAGGCCTGAGTTCACTCCGACGGAGGATTCCGTCCCCTCGGCGCTGCTGTGGGTGCGGTTGCCGAACCTCCCGCTGGAGTTTTGGAAGGAGGACTTCCTTCGGGCAATTCTGGAGCCTGCTGGTGAATTCAAGTGTGCCGATGCTACTACTTTGGTGAAGAGCAGGGGTGGGTTCGCAAGGGCTTGCATCCGCGTCGATCTCCATTGCCCTCTTCGTCCGGGGACTCGAATTCAAGGGCTTTATCAACCTTTCTGGCAATAGTTTACTTTTGAAAATTTAGAGGGGATGTGCCAGCTCTGTGGTTCGCTGCATCTTGGTGGCCCTTGCACTCAGTCGGCCACGGTTGCTGAGGAAGACGACGGCATCAATTTGATCTATGGCCCGTGGTTGGTAGCAGTTAGGCAGAGGAAGGCTGCCACCGGTCTTCAGTCGACTGGGAGAAGAAAGCCTCAGCCGAGGCCTTCGCCTGGTGCTTCAATCCACTGCCCTGTCCCTCAAGCTGAGAATCCTGAGCTGCGTCCGGGGTCTACTAATTCGACTGAGGGTTGGATTGTTCCGGTTAAGGTGGCTCGTCGGAAGTCTCCATTGGCTTTGAAGGAGGTAGTCCGCCCAGCTGGTGCTTCTACCCCCTCTGCTATGGTTGTGGATCAGGGGAATTTAGTTTAGGTGGCGTGCCGGGTCAGGAGGTCCATGCCGGTTTTAAATCCCCTGAGAAGAAGCTGCTGCTTGCTGAGAAGGCTGGGTCTCTGGGGTCCAGTCTGACTGATTCAGTGGAGTCCAAGAACCCTTTTGCCTCGCTTGGATCGGGTTCAGATGGTGTAGGCCACTTGGATAACAGGGATGCTTTTCGGTCCCCTTAAGCAGGCCAGACCGGAGGTCAGTCTGGTTCCACGGTCAATCTCCAGACCTGATAAGCGGAAGGGTAAAGGCAAGACTCTTTTGGCTAAACCAAGTGGGGTGAATATCTTTTCTTTTGACCGGTTGGCCCTGTACCCTGGGTGTCAGGAAGGTGCTCAGATGAAGGAGAGGTCCTACCCAGAAAGTGTTGAGGTTTCTACTTTGGAGGCTGTTGTAGGGGAAAATAAGGGCCCAGGCTCAGCTTCCATGTCTTTGGCATAGCCTTCCTGGTCTGCTGAGTGTGGACTTGATATGGTAGGTCTGTAGACTGCTCGTTGCAGTTAGCGGAGGGAGGCACCTTGTCAAAAGATTGTCTTCCGGACAGTGTTTTGGGTGAGGCCAGGGAGGGGTCTCAGGTTCCCCCAGCCTGCAAATGAAGATATTACTTTGGAATGTGAGAGGAGCTCGAAAGCCTTCATTTTGATCCTTCTTTGCTAGATTGGTGCAGTTATATAAGTTTGATATATGTGTCCTTCTGGAAACTAGGCTATCGGGTAATAGTATGGCCAGGTTTCGGAAGCATATTGCCCATTCTTGGTCCTCTTATGCGGTGGAGGCTGAGGGTCTGTCTGGGGAATGCTGGCCATTTGGCGTGCCTCGGTGGTTAGGATTGATGCTTTTCATCAGTGTAACCAGCAGATTGGCCTTCTTGTCTCTGAGGGTAGTTCTGACCCCTGGCTCCTTTCGGCTGTCTATGCTAGTACGGATTATAGGGAGAGAAGGGTCCTCTGGTCTGAGCTTCTTTCCCTCCTTGCTCAAGGTCTTTAAACCATAATTGCTGGTGATTTCAATTGTATCACTGAGGCTACTAAAAAACGGGGGGGGGGGGGGGGGGGGCAGATGGGTTACTGGCTTAGCTGATATCGCTGAATTTCGATCCTTCATTGATTCTTCTGGGCTGTTGGATTTGGGGTCTTCGGGGCCCCAATTCACCTGGTGTAACAACCGTCAGGGGTCTGCTCGTGTCTGGGAGAGACTGGATAGAGCTTTGGCTACGGTGCAGTGGCTGCAGTTGTTCCCTGCGGTTACTGTCTCTCACCTTCCTCGGATTGCTTCCGACCATTGCCCCATTTTGATATCCACTGACGTTGATGTTCATCAGCATAAATAGTTCAGATTCGAGCAGTTTTGGATAGCCCACTCTGCTGCTCGTACTATTATCTCTCAGATCTGGCACCTACCTGTAGGGGTAATGCTATTTATCGGTTGTCTCGTCATCTTATGACGACAAGACGTAAACTATCCAGATGGAACAGAATGGAGGTGGGGGATCTGGTGAGACAAATAGAACAGGTTGAATATGATATTAGTGTGCTGCGGACTAAGGAGGATCAGGATGGGTTTCTGCTGGATGTGTATCTCTCTACTCTTCGGGAGAAGCTAGCTCATCACCAGTCTCTTCTTCGGCAGCAGGAGGTGTTTTGGTGGCAGAGATCCAGGTTTCAGTGGATTCGTGAGGGGGACCGAAATACCAGATTTTTTCATCAGGCCACTCTGAAGCGGCGTGCTGCTAACATGATTCGAGGCTTGTTGATGCTGAGGGGCACTATCAGGAGGATTTCCATGCTATCCGGACTTGCTTCTTCATTTTTTCAAGTCTAGGTGGGCTGAGTCGACTGGTGACGGGGCCCCAGTTGTTCAGGTTCCTGATTCTAGGAAGGTTTCTTCCTCGAAAATGTTATGCTGGTGAGGCCGATTACTGCGGATGAGATTAGGATGGCCCTTTAGGAGCTTGGTTCGGATAAGGCCCCTGGTCCTGATGGGTTTTCGCTTTTTTTCTTCCGTCACTACTGGGATATTGTTGGGCAGGAAGTGGTTCAGGCTATTCTGATTGTCTTTCAGTCTAAACACATTCCTTTGGAATGGAACCAGACACTTATTACTTTGGTGCCCAAGTGTTTGGACGCTTCTCTCCCTCAGCACTTTCGGCCCATCAGTCTATGCACTACTCTGTATAAGGTATGTGATCGTCTTTTGGCTCGGCACCTTCGGCTGGTTATTCCTTGCCTTATTTCTGTGGAACAGGGGGTGTTTATTCGAGGGCGCTCTATTTCGGATAACGTCCTCATCGCTCAGGAGTTTATGCATGATCTCCAGAGAGCTCCGGCCAGTCGGTATCTTATGGTTGTTAAGCTTGATATGGAGAGAGCTTGTGATAGACTGAGCTGAACCTTTTTGCACCGTTCTCTTCAGGAGTTTGGGTTTGACAGTCTATTTATTGAGTGGATTATGGCTTGTATTCATAGGCCTTCCTTTTCTCTAATCATCAATGAGTGCCCGACTGACTTCTTCCACTCTTCCGTGGGCCTGCGACAGGGGTGTCCTTTATCCCCTTTGCTGTTTATTCTGGCTGTGGATGACTTGTCTCGGGCGTTATATCAGGCTCAGTAGGAGCGGCGGATTGCCCCGTTTATGGTTGGGTGTGATGGCCCCTCGGTCTCTCATCTTCTTTTCGCTGATGATTGTATTCTTCTGGGACAGGCTTCTATTGACAATGCGGCTTCTTTACATCATATTATTCAGTGCTACTGCCAGGCTTCGGGACAGAGGGTTAACTTTCTGAAGTCTTCCATATGCTTCAGCCCGAAGACTCCTAGATCCATCAGGGAAGCCATTATAAACTTGTCGGGTATTTCTTCCCAAACTGACAGATTTATGTATTTGGGGATCCCTATAACGGGGAGGCACCCCCGTTGTTCAGACTATTATGAGTTTGAGAGGCGGATCCGTCAGCGCATCGAGGGGTGGCAAGTCACTGGCTTATCGATGATAGCTAGGGTCATTATTATTCGCTCGGTCTTTTTCTCTCTTCCCCTGTATCTTCTCTCCAATGCTGCCATCCCAATCACTTGTCTGAAGAGGATTGAGAGATGCTTCAGAGATTTTCTATGGGCTTCTATGCAAGATGGTCATGGCACTCATCTATTATCTTGGGACAGGGTCTGTATGCCTATCCTAAAAGGTAGTCTCAGGATCCAGTCTCTGATTGTCAGAAGAGAAGCCCTTCTTGCCAGGCATGCTTCGTGATTCCTTATGGAGCCGCATTCTCTTTGGAGTGCTTTGATGCGTGTGAGGTACGGTGATTGGACATTCGGCTTACTCATTTTGCCGCCTCGGGGCTACTCCTCCTTTTGGAAGGAGGTTTGTCGGTATGGTCAGACTATTCTGGATAATACCTCTTGGATGATTGGAGATGGCTCTTTGATTAATGTTATCCAGGATACTTGGATTTCTGAGTTGCCTCTCTCTCGGTGGCCCTCTTTTATTAATATTGACACCCCCTCCAGCTTAAGGGTTAAGGATTTGATTTCCTCTGATTCCTTGCCTGGCATATCCCCTCGGTGACCCGATTTTTTGGCGAGGGGCTTTCTCGGCGGATTCTCTCGATGCCCCTGACTCCTGGGTGCTTCTCTAACGCCAGGATTTGGCAGTGATCCTGTCTTTCTAGAGCCCCCACCAGGGACCTTATGAAGATGTTCAGGCCCTAGTCATTGCATACAGAGGATGCTGCTTGGATCTGGAAGCTTCCTATCCTTCCTAGGGTTCAGTTATTTCTTTGAAAGCTCCTGTGGGACTGTCTCCCTACGTCTGCCCTTCTCTCTCGTAGGGGTCTACCTATCCAGCCGCTTTGTCCTTTATGTGGGCTGGAGGAGGAGTCGTCTGACCATGCTATCTTCATATGTCTTAGAGCCAGACAGATATGGCATTTGGTGGGTTATTCTAGCAGACTGGATGTCATGGGTTTGCCGCGCTCTTCCTTCCTTTGTGATCTTCGGAGGGGCCCTTAGGTTAAGATTGGTCTTTGGGCTGCCACGGCATATCAGATCTGGTTGTCGAGGAATCAGCTCATTTTCATGGATGACCTTATTTCTTTCCATAGGATTGTGCGGAAGATTAGATTGATGACG
This sequence comes from Calamus simplicifolius, assembly GCA_900491605.1. Classification (NCBI taxonomy): domain Eukaryota; kingdom Viridiplantae; phylum Streptophyta; class Magnoliopsida; order Arecales; family Arecaceae; genus Calamus; species Calamus simplicifolius. Next base: position 224,401 of record UESW01001774.1, on the reverse strand, counting down.
ACAGACTATACCCGTGCTATCACTGCGGTTGGTCCTGACTCCGCTGGCCTCTGGGGGTCCCCTGCTGCTTCGATAGCGATCTGGTATCCGGTTTTTATTTCATGGAAGCCCCCCTCCAGGGTATGTCAAGATCAACTTCGATGGTAGTGTCTGTGGTAGAGCTACGGGTTTAGCTTTTATCATCCGTGGGCCTCAAGGGGATTTGTTGGCGGCAGAAGGCTTTGCTACTATTGATTCCTCGGTCCCTATGTCAGAGCTTTATGCTGCTTGGGCGGTATTTCTTATGCAGCTCGGATACTTCATGCTCATAGGCTCATGATTGAGGGTGACTCTATGACTGTCATTTCTTGGCTACTGAAGGAAAATTGCTCTTACTACCCCACTATTTCGATCATTAGGGACATCTGGTATATCCTGCAGGAGGCTGATAGCGCCCAGATCCATCATATATATCGTGAAGCCAATTCGGCGGCGGACTGGGTGGCGACTTCAGTGGCTCACCATGTGGTTCGTGGTTCTGGAGGCCGAGTGATCCAGGCCTATTCTTTTGTAGCAAATTTTGTACTCGATCTATCTGGGCTGACTCGCACGAGACTTATGTGATCTTCGCTCGTACCCAAAAAATAAATAAATAAATAAATAAATAAATGCAAAAGCAATGTGTTGCACGAGGAGAACATGGATTTGATGATGCCATCTGCATCAATTATACATGGCTCTCACGCAATTCGAGCAGGAATCAGTCGTTGGTTCGTTCGTTCATGCATCTTGCTCTCTCTCTCCAATGGCCATGAATATCAATTGAGAATCTGGTGTCGGTGCTCGGTCGGTGTTCTGGTCCTAGTCACCTCACTGACCCCCATCCCAGCAGTCAACGTGGTCCATGGAGTCAACAGAAGTCTGCGAAGCAGGAGGCTAAGGCTACGCTCCCCTGCTTCGCCAGTCGCCACCAAGTAATTTACCTGCTCAGAGGAAGCTCGCAGGAAAGAAACAACGGAATGCATCGTCACTTCCTTGCTTTTCTGACTCCCGGTCAACCAGGGAGGCAATCCCCTCCCCTATAAATTCAAACCCCTTCCCCTTCCCCCTTCTCGTCCCGAAGATCTGAAAGGTCCGACTCTCTCTTCGTCTCTTCTCTCTCTCCCGTCCCCTAATTCTCCTCCAAAAAGCTCTAGCCTCCTCCTCTCCCCCGCTCTGCTTTCAAGATTCGATTTTGAAATAAGATCTCGGTGTTGTTATGGGCGGGGAGCTGGCGGTGGCGGTGGTGGCGGCGGACGCGGCAGCGGCTGAGGTGGTGGAGGAGGGGTGCACGACGCCGACGGCAAAGGAGTACCGGATACCGGAGACGGTGGCGTGCCCGCCAGCGCCGAGGAAGCCGAGGAGTTGCCCAGTACCGGTCGGTCCTCCACCAGCGGGCGCCAAGAAGTTCTTCGTCCCTCCGAATCTCGACGCGGTCTTCGCCGCCTACAAAGCCTACTGAGAGAGAGCATACTACGAAGCCCCTCCTACTAGCTTGCATTGAGCCGTGGCCGGCGAGCTTATTCGGAGAGGAGGGGCATGATATGCCGATATGTACGAACAAAAAACAGAAGATTAAGATACGAATACGTAGTTATATTAGTTGTGGCTTTGAATTATGTTGTTATTCGGGTATAAGTTATAATTGAATTAAAGAAATTTTAAATAATTTATAAATATCTTAAGTTATTACTTGTAAAATATATTTTGATATATTATTATCGTATATTTATAATAATTATTATGAAACAGGCTAAAACAGAGACGGTCATGTTAATCTTGATGCTGAAACAAAGCCGTTCTCGTGGGCTTCAACCGTATGAGACATCCATCCATAACCATTAAATGGAATGTCTCTTGGACGAGCAAGATAAAAAGGGAAACGAGCTCCCTGATTTCGGCAAGTAAGCATCCATGTGAAGCTGAGAAGAAGAAAGTTCTTCTTCTGCTCCTTGTTCCTCCTTCCACGGCCTTCTCCCTCTCCCGTACCGCGGCCTAGGGATGTGGTATCTCCGAGGACTCTTATAGCCCCTTGATGACTGACGATCCTTGTCGGGAGTTTCCGCTGCGCTGCCGTGAAATAGGTGAGTCCCCTGTTCCACGATTATAGAGATACCAACAAATGGTATCAAAGCCTCACTGGCTATCACCTTGCTTGGAACAATGGTCGACGAGAGGAGAGAGGCAGAAGAGCAGGCAGCAACGGCCGTATGCCGTTGCCTGCCCCTCAGCTACGGCTACGAGAGCCGCAGCTTAAAAAAAAAAAAATTATGAAGACGGTTGTTCGGGGCCATCGGACCCCGAACGACGACCGCCATCGCCTCCGTCGATCGCCAGAGGCTGTCTCTTCTTTTTTTCTGAGCGCTGGAGGGTCGGGATGGCCCTGCACCGCCACCAAGCGTGCAGCGGGCATGGTAGCTTTTGTGAGTTTACGGGTGGCACCACCCATAAATTCAAAAAACTAGTCAAGGATAATTTTATCTTTTCGTAATACAAAATTAATTTTAAAAAATATAAAAAAATGAACTTTGATGTGGTAGCTTACATGGCTACGGGTCCCGTCGACGTGGTAGTCCATGTGTTAAGTCCTACTGACCTCAGTGCCTGCGTGGCATTTAAATTATTTTTTAGATTTTTTAGATATTTTAAAATTACAAAAAATCCAAGAAAATCTAGAAAAAATCAAAAAAATCATAGAAAATTGCAAAAAAAATCAAAAAATCATAAAAAAATTATAAAATATCATAAAAAATTTATTGAAAGTTTTATTGATGTGGCATGGATGTTTATACTCTGTGCATGAATATTAATATTGCCATACTATTTGATTTTTTCTATGAATATTTTTATGGATGCATAATTATTTATACTTAGTGTATAAATATGATTTATGCATATTTCTGCATGTTATTTTTGTTGACATAATAATTTATGCTTAGTGCATGAGGGTATTTATGTTAATTATTATGTATGTTATGTAAGCATGTTTATTTATACTCGGTGCATAAATAATATATATGTTGAATTATGTCTTTAGTTGACATGAAATATATGCTTGATGTAGCATATGTTCGCATTGCGGATTTGTTCCAACGTTGATTTTATGGATAACATAGATATGTTCTATGAAAAATTATCAGATTCGATATTCTATCTTATTAAATGAGTGATGATTATGAGCATAGCAAAATTTTTGATCTCATTTATAAGTAGGAATATTTGAAATCTAGTTATTTTTTTAAATAGAGATATGCACTGATTGTGTGCCTGATGTCCATATTTTGCTTGACCAAATATAGTGATGGCCTTCCAATCTGGTGTAGCTGGCCTCAATAGAGGTAAAAAACTAGATGGATAAAATTATAATGTATGGCACCGAAAGATCCAATACCTACTCAATGAGTAAGAAGTCTTGAAAATCCTAACACATAGTTTGACACCATCAGAACCTGGTACCTTTGAAAAGAACCGTCAGGATCATGAAGTCTATAAAAATGGGTAAAGAAGGATCGTTGTGCACGCTTCACTATGTTAAGCTATATGCACAATGACCTGATTGAAGATTTTGAGGGATTTTCAATTGCCCAGGATATATGGAACCAGCTCAAGATTTGATTTGATCAGACCTCAACAACAAGGCTATGGGCCTAGAACATCAAATTTATGCAACATGTCAAAGATCTCAATCATTCAATGTTTGAACATCTTCGCGTGATGAGCGGCATAATTAGGGATATGAGGAAAGCTGGAGTTGATCTCACTAAGGAAAAGAAGGTCCTTGTAGTAATTCGTTCGTTGCCTGACCCTCGATGGAGTCAGATAAAACTCTTGATGACTCATAGTGAGCACATCAAGACTTTTGAGGACATCTCTCATCATCTTGAGCTAGAGCCTGAGCGCATAGAGACTTTCCACTCCTCTGCCTATGTGGCTCACTCTGAAGCTTTGGGTTCCAAAGGTAGGAGTAAATCCAGTGAAAAAAAGGTTCACAGAGTTTCAAAGAAAAGAAGGTAGCCAAGCCTAAGAAAGGCCAACTAAAGGGCAAGAAGAATGTGGCAAAGATCAAATGCTATAATTGTGGTATGAAAGGCCACTTTGCTCATGAATGCACATAACTAAAGAAGACACGGGAGCGAAAAAACACATAGTTTGAGATCGAGCTGGTTTTATGGATTTTCATTGGATTTCTGCATACACCCAATATGTTGTTCTTGGGAACAGTTTGCATGAGCAGGTGTTGGGTGTAGGAGCATATCGCATTAGGTTGCGATGAGGACATGTATTGCTCTGACATAATGTTTTGTATGTCCCAACTATCTGGTATAATCTGTGCTCTGTACTTGCCCTATTAGCTTTTGGCTATACCTTTTATTTTTCTAGTGATCGTATATTTGTATATCTGGATGGTGTGTTATCCTTTTGTGGCTATTTATCATATGGATTTTTCATACTTGATGTGAAAATATCCAACTCTTACTCTTTATATGCTTGTGCTTCTTTTCCTGCATGCGATAATTCTTCACTATGGCATGCTAGACTTGGTCATGTGGGCCAAGATAGGATGGCACGGATGGCTAGAGAAGGGCAATTGGCCCCCTTAGCAAAATAAGCCTTCCTGTATGTGAGTCTTGCTTGGCAGGAAAGGCATCAAGAAAGCCTTTTGGCAAGGTTTCTAGGGCCTCTCAGCCATTAGAGCTAGTACACTCAGACATTTGTGGACCCATGAGTGTTAATGCACATCATGGCACATCTTATTTCCTCACATTCATCGATGATTATTCGTGAATTGGATATGTGTACCTGATCTCCCATCGCTATGAAATGCTGGATTATTTCTGCTGCTTCTTAACTGAGGTAGAAAATCAAAAGGAGAAGACTTTGAAGTCTCTCCAGACTGATAGAGGTCACAAATATTTATATGATCAATTTCAGAAGCTTTATGAGAAGAAAGGGATACCAAGCAGCTCACCATTTCTGGGACGTTGCAGCAAAATGGTGTTGCAGAGCATCGAAACAGAACTTTATTGGATATGGTTAGGTCAATGATGGCGCAAGCAAATATTTTGATTAATTTATGTGGTGATGCACTTTTGACTGCTACCTACATCCTTAACCATATACCCAATAAATCGGTGTCCTCCACACCATATGAGTTATGGTATGGCGCGAGACCTTATGTAGATCATTTGCGCCCATAGGGTTCAGCAAGATACATTCACAATACCTTCCATAGGTTGGAAAAGCTAGGTCCTAAGGCCAATAAAAAGGTATTTATCAGGTACCCTCATAATTCTAAGGGTTACGTGATGTATGGTGAACATCCTGATGGAGGATTGACTGAAATAGAGTTTAGAAACGTGGAATTCATAGAGAATGAATTTTCAAGCATTAGTGAGATCAAGAAGGACCTAACCCTATATGAGTTACAGGAGGACCTTCCTACTATATTTGGTGAGAGAGGGGCATTACGGCCTGTTCCAGAGATCACCACAGATAGTGGTAGTGCTGGGCCCAGTGGGAGTGGCATACCAAACAGTGGGAGCACACAGGCTGAGCCCAGTGGGAGCTCATCCATGAGGGTTAATGTACCTTCAGGGAGTAGTTCTCAAAGTCTAGATCCATTGTTATAGAGAAGTACACATGGAATAGTTCTATGGCGATACTTTGAGGTCGATGGGAATGTGTTTCTCTGCACTCTGTTGGATCCAGATGAGCTAGTCTCTGTTCATGAGGCACTCGATTCATCAGTTTGTAAAGCGTGGCTAGCTGCTATGGAAGATAAGATAGAGTCATGGATAGGAACCATGTTTGGGACCCGGTAGACTTACTGCCTGGGTGTAAATCTAGAGGAAATAAGTGGGTTCCAAAGATAAAGCGCAAGGTTGATGGGTCAATTGATAAGTATAAGGCTCGACTTATGGCGAAAGGCTATATCCAGATGGAGGGTGTAGACTATAAGAAGACATTTTTTTTTCTGTGGTGAGATTTGCCTCCATTCACATGATCTTAGCTATAGTAGCTCAGTTAGATTTGGAGCTACATCAGATGGATGTCAAGACAACATTTCTTAATGGAAGCCTGGATGAAGAAGTCTACATGGATCAACCTTTGGGCTTTGTGGCTAAAGGAAAGAAGGGCAAAGTGTGCCACCTTAAAAGATCCATATATGGTCTCAAGCAATCATCCAGGCAGTGGTATTTCAAATTTTATTAAGTCATTATATTTTGGCTTAACTATGATTGAGGAGGACCACTGTGTATCCATTAAGAAATCAGACGATGGGATTCTGATTTTAGCACTGTATGTGAATGATATCCTAATAGCTGGGAGTTCTATAGGGATGATCAATGCCACTAAGGAGTGGCTGTCCTCTGTCTTTGAGATTAAGAATATGGGTGAGGCGAATTTTGTGCTAGGAGTGAGGATCCTAAGGAATTGTGCTAAGAAATTTCTTGGTCTATCTCAAGCAACTTATATTAAGAAAATCTTGGAACGATTCCAAATGCACTATTCGAGACCCGTTGATACCTCAATAGAGAAGTACTATACTTTGATTATTGACTAGTGCCCTAGAATTGATTAGGAGGGAGAGAAGATGAGCATGATTTCCTATGCGAGTGCTGTGGAAAGTTTGATGTACGCTATGTTGTGTACATGCCTTGATATTAGTTTTGCGGTAGGCTTGGTCAGCCGGTACCAAAGCAAGTTAGGGCTTGCTCATTAGAAATAGTAAAGAAGATTTTTTGCTATCTTCGTGATGCTACTAATCTTGCCCTATGTTATCAAGAAGGGAACTTGAGATAAAAGGGTTTTTATGACTTTGATTGGGCTGGAGATAGAGACGAATGTAAATCCACTTCATGATATGTGTTCATCTTTGGAGGTGGAGCTGTCTCTTGGTGCAGTAAGAAACAGAACTGCACAGCTCTATCCACTATGGAAGCTGAGTACATTGCTTGTTTTGCTGTTGTCCAGGAGGCCATGTGGCTAAGGAGGTTCTTGAGACGACTCGAGATATCAGCCAGTGCTCATGAGGCTATTCAGATATGTTCCGATAGCATGACAGCATTACAATATGCTAAAGATTACAAATACCATGGAAGGACTAAGCATATTGACATTAGATATCACTTCATTCGGGACATGGTCAAGCAAGGATATGTTACCCTTAGACATATCCCTACTACTAGGATGTTGGCTAATCCGTTGACTAAGCCCATTGCTAGGGATGTCTTTCAGGCTCATATGAGAAGTTTGGGTCTGTATTATATCTGATAGACAGGGATTGTATGGACATTAACAACTGTGTGTTGAAATGAAATGCTTGTTTTCATATTATTATGATAAGTTCATATTGGCAGGCACATATGTGTATGAATGTCATATGCTTTGATCAGCCCACTCACATGGGTGATCAACCTGACACTTTTGTAGTAGGCAGGATGAAACTAAACTAGCCATGATAGACGCTTGAGTAAATGCATGTGTTGCAGAATGTATGGGTTGCATAAGATACTGTATAAGTTAAAGACTGCATGAGTTGCAGATTACATAAGTTCCAAAATGGGCTACATAAATTATAATAATAAGTTGCCTCAGTTTAGACTGAGATGAGACTCAGAAGAGTTGAGTACGAAGTATGTACATGTATGTATGGTGTATGAATATTGTATGTCCATAGATCCGTGCTAAAGTCTGTTGTAGCCGAACTGGGGACATTGGTGTGTGCTTGAGTTAGGCAACTTTGTGATGCCTGGATTTGTGTTCGTACAGTGTTTGAGTATGACATAGCCCATTGATTGGGAGCTCCACCGTAACATGCATTATGTTGCATGTGCTAAAGTCGATTCAGTAGGGATAACGACATACTCCCTCTCCGTTACCGTGTGAGCCCTACAACTATATAGTATTCTTGGACTTGAACCTATATCATGAAGTTGGAGTTCAAGATGACTTCCTTAGCCTTATCCTCCAGGGTCATGGAATTAATACGACCACATGAGATAATCTTAGGAAGTCAACTGGATTGGTATGAGTATTCAAGGAAGATTATTCGCGACCGTACCTTATTTATTGTGATCCATAGTCTAGGCAATCATGTGCATGAGTTGCATATGATTATGGATACATATACTTGACTTAGTGTCTTTTTCAAGTACTGCCCAGAGTAAATTCTTGAGGGATTGGGAATACTTGATTGTGGTGTGATCGGATTTTCTGGGACACGGACGAGATTGGATTGCATCGTTTATGTATTGCATTAATTATTTATTAACTTAATGCAGCATTTTCACTGTGTGTCATTATGTGTGAATTTCATCGGGTTGCACACCCCACAGCACTGCATGAGGAGAGAGGTGAGATAGCATTATGAGTAAGGTTCTATGTGGACAAGTGAAAGATTGTTACGAAACAAGCTAAAACAGAGATGCTCATGTTTACCTTGCAGTTGAAACAAAGCCGCCCTCGTGGAACATAGGCATCGTGGAACGCGTAGTGTTTACTCTCCGAGGCTTCGACCAGATGAGACATCCACCCATAACCATTAAATGGGGTGTCTCAGCAAGATAAAAAGGGAGATGAGCTCCTTTGTTTCAGCAAGTAAACATCCAGGTGAAGCTGAGAAGAAAAAAGTTCTTCTTTTGCTCCTTGTTCCTCCTTCCATTGCCTTCTCCCTCTCCATTACCGCGGCCCAAGGGTGTGGCATCTCCTAGGGCTCTTGTAGCCCCCGGATGACCGACAATCCTTGCCGGAAGTTTTCACTGCGCTGCCGTGAAATAGGTGAATTAATCCCCTATTCTACGATTACAGATATACCAACAATAATAATGTAAAGATTTTACTAAACCTTTTATTTATTATCCTCTTGATTATATATCCTACAAGGATAATGATAGATCCTTATTTGTTGGACTAAGAATTAGGAGTTAGTTATAAGGATTGTTTTTTTTCGTTGACATTTTAGCCATATCGAGTTGTGGAAATTAAATTGTCATGCATTCTTTATGAACTAAATCAATTATATAATAATTAATTTAGTAGGCCTTATGATAAATGCATAAATAATTATCATTAAACCTATTAATTAATAATTTAAAGTACCTATTATTATTTAATATTTTAATAATTTATATAATATTTTAGGTAAAACCTTATCAATTTGAAGAGCTCGATTTTAGAAATTTAATGACATAAACGGCACTCGAATCGGACTTAAAATGAGCTCGGAATTAATTTTATAAGGATTTAGCATGAATTTTAAAGCAAAGTCGGCAAACCCAGTGCCGACTTCATCGTCTTCTCAACAGAAATCTTCTTATCTCAGCCGATTCTTCTCCCAATCAAATCCAATCTTTTCCTCTACCAATTACGGAATCAATTGGATAAGAGGTTATCAAATTGGAAGAATTAAATTCATCTTAAAGGAATTTTGATTTTATTCACGATTTCTTCGGGATTTTCTCCGCGCCGCCCGTTGCTTCATCGTGTTATCTTTGTTTTGGCAACAGTTGCTTCTACGCGTCTGGGCCACATTCGGACTTCTACAAATAGCAGCAAGGAGGGTCGGTAGCAGAGAGAAGTCGGTGGAGGCTCTGCGTCCGTGGAGAGCCATTCGTGAGCATTTTTCTTGGAGAAAGCTCTGTTCCTAGGCGGCTTGGAGAGTTGAGAAGCGGCTGTTCCCAAGGTTCTAGGAGCCGTTCGAGGGCGTGAAGGTATTTCTTGGAGGAATCCTCAGACTCTGTCGTGGCTTAGAGGCTCTGTCCATCCATCCCGTGCATCCGTGGAGAAGTCGTGAGGCTCTGTTCCCATTCCCAAGAGGTCTTTGGCTTGGCGTCTATGAAAGAAGAAAGGCAGGCCCGGTTCAGCCTGTCTCCAAACCGTTCATCCCATCTTTGGTTTGGTGTAGAGAATTTATTGCTTTCTTATTGCCTTCTTAATGTCATGACTTTTTAATTTATATGAAATAAAGTTTCTATTCATGTTTAATTGTTATTAAATTATATTTAAGTGGAAATAATCTTAGACTGATCTATACTTAAAGGGACGGGCCGTGATCTACGGGTACGAGCCGTGCTCTTATAAGATAGATCATATCTTATTATTTTGCACTACTAATTATCTACTTAGTTATCTATTTAGTTAAATTTATAAATTTATTTCAAGATAATCGCTAAAGTCCCTGTGGAATCGATCCGTTACTCTCGCTATTCTAATAGTAAAATTAAGGTGTTTTAATTGTTGCACTACGATACGCATCAGATTTTGGCGCCGTTGCGGGGACTTAAGTGTGTTATTTTAAAAAAAAATTATAAAAATTATAAAAATATAAAAAAATAGATTAATTTTTTCTTAATTTTTGAATAGTTATTGTCTCTTTATTTTATTTCCTTAATTGTTAGAATTGCATATTTTCTTTTTAACATACATAAAAAAAATTATTACTTTCCTTCTTGTTACAAATCCACTTTTAACCTAATCAAAATTTTCTTTTAATTAACTTACCTTAAAAAAAACTGAAAGAAAACCCTAAGACACCTTCCATAAAACATAATTAATTTAAGAAAAAAAGATTATAATAAAAAAAAAAATATAAATAAAATAATTATTTTATTTTTATGCTTAGATTGACTTAGGAGGATTTATTTTCTGCAAAACTCAAAATTCTTCTGTTGACATCTCATAATTTATTCAAAAATTAGAAACCTAATCACAAAAATCTTTAAAAAAAATAATTAGATTAATTTCGTTTGATAATTTCAAGAGCTGGACATCTGTTTGTTGCATAGCATTTTCATAATTAACTTAAGGGCACAAACCCCTAATCAAGATAAGGTGGGGACTTCATCACCCTTCCTTAGCCCACAAACCACATCCTTCATTTTGCATTAACCCAAATCTTTAACTCTAAAATTAATTAGATGTCAGCCCTAAGGAACTCGAGCTCAATAGGACAAGGCACCCAAAAGAGTTGGACCGGGTCGAGATTGACTGCTTAACTGGTGTCTAGAAAAGGAAAGAAAAATGATTACTTAATTGGTTCTAGTAAGCAATGGGGGACCCCCACTGACCTTATCCTCAACTGGCTAGTTGATCAGCTAATTTTTGACTTGAAGGGCTCCAAGGCGGTCTTGGAAGTTAGGAGCTATCTAGATCTAGGGTAAACCTAGAGTAGAGAGTATAATCTTTGTTAACTTGATTGCTAAGTATTATTAAAACCTTAATTAAATTAGTCATTGCTCTTAGCTCTAGGAATCTTTTAGGGTATTTTCTTTAGAATCTCCCTCTTTTCTTCTATTAAAAGAAATAATAAAAAAACTGAATTACTGTTTGCTTTAGAGTCATTGTTAGGGTGTATGCTTGGTCGCCGATCATTGCAACCCAACCTTATACCCTTAGATCCTGAGATAGAAAGAACTATTAGAGCAAACAGACTCAAAATTATGGATCCTAATAACAAAATAATCAACCACGATAGTTAAAAGAGTATTTCACTCCTTCAAGGTATACCTACTCTCCCTGCATTCAAGTGCCTCCAGTAGAGGCTGCCCAATACGAAATTAAGTCAAGTGTAATCCAAATGTTACCATCTTTCTATGGACTTACAAATGAGGATCCCTACAAACACTTAGATGAATTCTTGGAAATTTGCTCAACTGTCAAGATTCAAAATTTCTCTGATGATGCACTTAGGCTTAAGTTATTCCCTTTTTCCCTAAAAGATAAAGCCAAATATTGGTTAAATTCATTAGACACTGTCATTTTGACTTGGGATCATCTTCAGAGAGAGTTTCTTAAGAAATATTTTTCTATAGAAAAAACAAATCAAATTAGAAAAGCAATAACAAGTTTTTCCCAGATAGATGGAGAAATGTTCCATGAGACATGGGAGAGATTAAAAGAACTGATTAGAAAATGTCCACATCATGCTATATCCAAATGGCAACTGGTTCAGTGCTTTTATGATGGTTTATCAGAAAAGCATTGGCTAATGGTTGATGCTTCATGTGGTGGGACATTTATGTTAAAAAATGAACATGAAGCTTGGCAACTCTTTGAGACATTGAGTGAGAATTCATTACATCACATGTCAATTGCTCGTCGAGCCCCTCCCGTAGAACCTAAAAGAGGTGGAATATATGAAATAGGTCATTCTACAGATATCTATACTAAGATAGATGAATTATCCCATAAACTTGACCGGATTCTACAAGTTGGAAACATCTCTTCCCCATCTACTCAATTACATGAGGTCTGCATAATTTGTTCGAGTCCAACCCATTCTATAGGTGAATGTCCAGCTGCATACCAATTTCCTGAACTTGTTCAAGAGCAAGCCCACCAAGCCCAAACCCGATTAGCTCCTAGAACAGGAAATGATCCATTTGCAAATACTTACAATCCTAGCTGGCGAAATCACCCAAATTTTTTTTTGGAAACCTCAACCTATAGCCAATCATCGACCTAATTATCAAGAAACCAATTTTAGAAGCATGCCATATTCACAATATCCAAACATCCCACAACCTCCATCGAATAATCATCCTACTTTTGAAGACAAAGTGTTACAAACATTGAAAGGGCTAGAAATGAATACCCAAATCCTTCACTCCCACACATAGTCTATTGCAAAACTAGAAACTTAGATAGGTCAATTGGCCACAGCATTCAGTAGAAGGGAGGAGGGTAAGTTACCTAGTCAGCCTATCGATAACCCGAAAGGACAATTCATGGCTGAGGGTTCCAATAGTCCTGACAAATTTTTAGAACATGCTAAATCAATCATGACTCTTAGAAGTGAAAAATATTGAACCCACCTGAACCATCCCAGAAATTAGAAGTGGCTAAACCAGAAAAGAGAAGAAATGAAGAAGAAAATGAATTCAATGATCAAGCAATCACACCTAAAGCCCCATTCCCTAGTGCTTTAGAATCTCCTTTGCCTTCAGATAAGAAGAATATAAAGATGAATGAGATGCTTGAGTTATTTAAGCAAGTCCAAATAAACTTACCTCTTCTCGATGCTATCAAGCAAGTTCCGGCTTATACCAAATTTTTGAAGGATCTATGCACACAAAAATAGAAAGCCAAGACACAAATACCAAAAAAGATCCATTTGACTGAACAAGTCAGCTCAGTTGTTCAGCAAATAACCTCACCCAAACTAAAAGATCATGGTACCCCAATTATATCATGTGTCATAGGAAACTTCACAATCAAGAAAGCATTATTAGATTTGGGTGCGAGTGTAAACCTTCTCCCAAGTTCAGTGTATGAATTATTCAGATTTGGAGAGTTGAAACCTACTACAGTAACACTACAATTGGCAGATAGATCAGTCAAAGAACCTCGTGGAATATTGGAAGATGTATTAGTAAAGGTGGATGAATTCTATTTTCCTGTCGACTTCCTTGTGTTAGATATGGAATCTAGCGGTAATCCTAACCAAATTCCCATCATCCTTGGATGACCTTTTCTAGCTACCGCTAATGCATGTATAAATTGTAGAACAGGTGTGATGGATGTATCTTTTGGAAACAAGAAGATGAGATTAAATATTTTTAATGCTTCCCAAGGACCACCTGTGTATGATTTAAATGAAGTAAACAGATGAAGTAGTAGATAAAAAATTCCAAAGTTTGATTGATTCGGATCCTTTACAAACAAGTCTTACACATTTTGGAATAAATGACTTTGATATTGATGAGTACACCAAAGAGATAAACCTGTTATTAGAACCACCTAAGTTTGACACCATCCCTCCTTGGACTATAAAATATGAACCACTTCCAACTAAACCAAACCCTTTAATACCATCCTTGGAAGAACCACCCCAATTAGAATTGAAACCTCTTTTGGATGACTTAAAATATTCATTCCTTGGACCCAATGATACCCTCCCAGTAATCATTGCATCTACCCTAACTCTGAGCAGGAAGATAAATTGGTAGATGTACTTAAAGAACATAAAGAGGCAATTGGATGGACAATAGCTGATCTTAAGGGAATTGACCCTTCCATTTGCATGCACCACATTCATAGTGAAATTGAAGCCAAACCACATAGAGATATGCAACGAAGGCTAAATCCGAACATGAGGGATGTTGTTAAGAAAGAAGTAGTAAAATGGCTTGATGCTGGTATCATTTATCCAATTTCAGATAGTCAATGGGTCAGTCCAATCCAAGTAGTACCTAAAAAATCGGGTATTACCGTGATTAAAAATGAAAAGGGCGAATCAATTCCTACTCGGACATCAACTAGTTGGAGAGTGTGTATAGATTATCGAAAGTTGAATGCCGTGACTAGAAAGACCACTTTCCTTTGCCTTTTATCGATCAAATTCTAGAACGGCTAGTGGGACAAAGTTTCTTTTGTTACTTAGATGGATATTCAGGATACAATCAAGTCCCAGTATTTCCTGCAGATCAAGAAAAGACCACCTTCACCTATCCCTTTGAAACATTTGCCTTTAGACGCATGCCATTTGGTCTTTGTAATGCACCAACCACTTTTCAACGATGTATGTTGGCCATATTTTCTGATATGATTGGTCAATTTTTAAAAGTATTTATGGATGATTTTTCAGTTTTTGGTGCATCATTTGATAGCTGCCTCGAGAACTTGACTAAGGTACTGAAACGATGTATGGAAATAAATTTAGTCCTAAGTTGGGAGAAGAGCCATTTTATGGTTCGCGAGGGAATTGTGCTCGGACACATTGTTTCAGAGCGAGGTATTGAGGTTGATAAAGCCAAGGTTGAATTGATCTCAAATCTACCACTCCAACCTCAGTTAAACAAGTACGATCTTTCCTTGGTCATGCTGGTTTTTATAGACGCTTCATCAAAGATTTCAGTAAAATTTCTCGACCATTGTGTAATTTGTTGACCAAGGATAGTTCTTTTAATTTTGATGAAGATTGTCTAACATCCTATAACATCCTTTGAACTGCTTTGACCACTGCACCAATTATCAAGCCCCCAGATTGGACCATACTTTTCGAAATCATATGTGATGCTTCTGATTATGCTATAGGGGCAGTTCTAGGACAAAAACTCAATCGAGAACCCCATGTAATTTATTATGCTAGCAAAACTCTTTCAGATGCACAAATAAACTATACTACAACTGAAAAAGAATTACTAGCAGTTGTGTTTGCCCTAGAAAAGTTTATATCATATTTGTTACGATCTAAGGTTTTAGTTTATTCAGATCATGCAGCGTTGAGGCATCTTATATCAAAAAAGGATACAAAACCCATACTGATTAGATGGATCCTTCTACTACAAGAATTTGATCTAGAAATCTTAGATAAGAAGGGTTCTGAAAATATGGTAGCAGATCATATCTCTAGGATCTCAGTGGAATACAATAAAGAAATAATTAGAGATAAGTTCCCTGATGAGCAATTTTTTTCAATTTCCCATAGCAGTCTTCCCTGGTTTGCCCACATTGTGAATTATTTGGCAATAGGAAAAGTACCTTCCCACTGGACAAAACAAGAAAAAGATAGATTTTTCTCACAAACCAAATATTACTTTTGGGAAGACCCTGAATTATTTAAGTACTGTTTAGATCAGGTGATTAGGCGATGTGTTCTCGAGAGTGAATTCAAAAGTATACTTAACTTCTGTCATTCTCTTGCCTGTGGAGGACATTTTAGTAGAAAAAAAACTGCAGCAAAGGTACTACAAAGTGGGTTTTATTGGCCAACTCTTTTTAAAGATGCACATGAATTTGGCCGTAATTGTCTCCAATGTCAACAAACAGGAAATATTTCTCGAAAAGACATGATGCCCCTAAACCCTATCTTGGTTGTAGAAATTTTTGATGTATGGGGTATTGATTTTATGGGCCCATTTCCTTCCTCTTTTGGATTTGAATACATTCTAGTGGCAGTTGATTATGTGTCAAAATGGATTGAAGCCATGGCAATTCGAACCAATGACCATAAAGTTGTAATCAAGTTTGTTCAGCATAATATCCTTAGTCGTTTTGGATGCCCAAGGGCTATAATTAGTGATGGGGTACGCATTTCACGAATAGACACTTTGAAGGATTAATGAACAAATATGGAATTACTCATAAGGTAGCTACACCTTATCATCCCCAAACTAGTGGCCAAGTTGAAATATCAAATAGAGAAATTAAACATATCCTTAAAAAAATGGTGAGACCTGATAGGAAAGATTGGTCAGAACGTTTGGATGATGCATTATGGGCTTATCGTACTGCATTTAAAACTCCCATAGGAATGTCTCCTTACATGCTCGTATTTGGAAAAGCCTGTAGAATTAGAACACCGTGCATTTTGGGCCATCAAGCAATTTAATTATGATATGAAAAATGCAGGTGTCAATAGGAAACTTCAATTGAATGAGTTAGAAGAGCTACGAAATGATGCATATGAAAGCTCAAAAATTTATAAAGAACGAACCAAAGCATATCATGACAAATTTATTAGTAGAAAAATCTTTGAACCAAATCAAAAAGTATGGCTTTACAATTCAAGATTATACCTTTTCCCTGGAAAACTTCATTCACGATGGAATGGACCTTTTATAGTAACTCAAGTATTTTCCCATGGAGCTGTAGAGCTTAAAGACCCCAAGCAAGGAAATACATTCAAAGTAAATGGCCAACGTTTGAAACCATATATAGAAGAAATTAATGATGGAGAAATTGTTGAATCAATTGATCTTGTGAACCCAACATTATCATAATAAGCAGCACAGTCTGGCTGAAGACTTTAAACTTAGCGCTCTTGGGAGGCAACCCAGTTTATTATTTTTTTTTTTAACTTTCTGTTCTTTTAGTATGTTCTTTTAGTATGACCAGAGAAGAGCAACAGAAGCAGATTGAAAGAAGATCGCAACAATGAAACGTCCAACCTTCAAATACTCTACCAAGTAGTCTCTTTCCTTGAAATTAATTTTTCTTCCATTAGGGACAATGGAAATTAAGTTGGGGGGAGGAAAAAGAATAAGTAAATCCTTGAGTAAAACTATAATCAAATGTGTGTACCAAATTCTGTCTCGATTTGAAGTTAATCAAGCAGTATATTAATAAATTAATGGTTAGATTATTTTTGAGATACTGAGAAATAAATTATTAAGAAAACCTAATACAAGGTAGGGTTTAGCCCAGAAAATTTTTTAGAATAATTTTAGACCCTCCTGACCACTAATCTTAATAGTACAATCTACTTAATAAGGGTATGGGTGAAAATGTTATTCAAAAAAAAAGAAAAAAAATCTCTCTTAAAGTTAATAAATTAGGTTCTTAGCATTTCTCACTAAGTAACCGGGCCCGTCACCTAAGAAAGTGATGTTGTTCGCGTAAAAAGGTGAGAATGTAAAAGAACTTAAGTAGAGTCAGTCCTACCTAAAGCCTTTTTGACTCGAGTAAGTAAGTCCGAGGAGTGTTTTACACCTAATGCCCTAAAACCAATTGGTTTGGGAGCCATTGGCCTAAAGCTCGCTACAAGGGTTAATTAGAAAGCAAGGGGATAGGACATTGCATTGACTTTACACAAGGAAACCAAATTACAAAAGACATTACACCCAACCCAAATTAAGTTAAAATACTTAATTAGAGAAGTGGAAAGTTGGTGAAGGAAGACTTCTATAAATTCTTATGGACTATACTTTATCACTAAATGGGTAAACTTAATAATCCGATGAAGTACCTCCCTTATGATCTAACCTAGAAATTTTAAGAAGAACTGTAAGATAACTATCAATTCTTGGACTAGCTTGGTACATATTTCTAAAATTCTTATTTGCTCGAGGACGAGTAAGATTCAAGTTGGGGGAGTGATAAATGCATAAATAATTATCATTAAACCTATTAATTAATAATTTAAAGTACCTATTATTATTTAATATTTTAATAATTTATATAATATTTTAGGTAAAACCTTATCAATTTAAAGAGCTCGATTTTAGAAATTTAATGACGCAAACGGTACTCGAATCGGACTTAAAACGAGCTCAGAATTAATTTAATAAGGATTTAGCACGAATTTTTAAGCAAAGTCGGCAAACCCAGTGCGACTTCATCGTCTTCTCAACAGAAATCTTCTTATTGTTGGGCCCATGGCCCACCTATTCAGCCCATTAGGGCAAAAGGGAGCGCTACTCCTTTTTCCACAAGGGTTTGTTCTCTCTCTTTTATAAAAGGAGTAGCCGTCTTCCTTTTTTGGTTTTCTATTTTTAAGGAGCAGCCGTATGAAAAAGAGGAGAAGCATGTAGCAGGTATTTCTTTTTTCTATGAGCATGGATTGCTAGGGGAAGAGAAGGAAGGGCTGCTGCTTGGTGCTTAACTACGTGGGAGGACTTCCACTCCAGGAATCACGTGAAGGTGCTGCAGAAGAAAAACAAGAGAAGAAGAAGAAGAAGAAGAGAAGGGAAGAAAATAAGGAGGTAACGCAAGATACCGTATTTTTCGGTGATGTAATCCTTATATCCCTATTATTCTCTTGTGATTGTTTCTCAAGTTCTGGCAAGGGACTTTGAGACTTGGATATTTATTATTTTATAGTGGATCTTCTTCTCTGGCTTGCCCGTGGTTTTTTTCCCTTTATCTTGAAGGGATTTTCCACGTAAATCTTGGTGTTTCTTTGATTATGTGGTTTACGCATTTTTATTTATTATTCGCTGCGTATTACGGTCTGCTAGTATTTGCTCGTACACGGATTCTTTCCCATCAACTGGTATCAGAGCCTGTGAATTTTTTTGTGTGTGTGCGAGCATGGAGGCCGGTAATGTTTCCCGCATGATCAGTCTGAACGGAAACAATTGGATGATATGGAAACCAAGGATGGAGGACCTCTTATATTGCAAGGATCTATATGGACCTTTAGAAGGGGTCAAAGCAAAGCCCGCTACAGTGACAGACGATGCTTGGATCATGTTAGATCGGAAGGCAGTCGGTTTTATTCGGCAATGGTTGGATGATAGTGTCTTTCACCATGTTTCCACTGAGACTTCTGCAAACTTTCTTTGGAAAAAGTTAGAAAGTCTATATGAGAGAAAAACTGCTGGCAACAAGGTTTTTTTGATTAGAAAACTAGTGAATCTGAAATATAAAGAGGGTGCTTCTATTGCTGAGCATTTGAATGAAATGCAGAGTATTAATAATCAGTTATCCTCTATGAAAATGTCTCTTGATGATGAGTTGCAGGCATTGTTACTTCTCAGTTCATTGCCAGAAAGTTGGGAGACACTGGTAGTTTCCCTCAGTAATTCTGCACCAGACGGTGTTATCACCATGAGTCAAGTAACAGACAGTTTGTTGAATGAGGAGTTAATAAGGAAAAATTCAGCAACTTCTCAGATTGATTCACAGGCACTTGTCTCAGAGAATAGAGGACGGTCAAAGTCTAGAAATAGAGATAATTCATACAAGGGTAGAAGCAAATCAAGGTCAAGAAAAGATATTACTTGTTATAACTGTGGTGAGAAAGGGCATTACAAGAATCAGTGTAAGAAGCCTAAGAAGAGTAAGAAAAAGGGAAAAGAAGTGGAGGATATAGAGTCAAAGGAGAATATCACAGCTACTATGCAGAGTGATGATTATTTGATTTTGTCTACTTCTAATGGTATCTTCTCATGTGAGTGTCAGAATCATGAGTGGGTGATTGACACAGGTGCTTCTTATCATGCTACACCACGGAGGGATTTTTTTCTACATATAAGACTGGAAATTTTGGTGTTATCAAGATGGGAAATCAAGGCACAGCAGATATCATTGGCATGGGTGACATCCACATGAAGACCAATCTTGGCTGTAAGTTGGTGCTCAAGGATGTAAGGCATGTAGCTGACTTGAGGCTAAATTTAATCTCAGTTGGAAGACTTGATGATGAAGACTTTGATAGCAGATTTCATAAAGGGCAATGGAAGCTCAGTAAAGGTTCACTTGTTGTAGCCAGTGGGAAGAAATGTCACACTTTATACAGGTTGCAGGCTAAAGCTTATGGTGAACAGTTGAATGTTACAGAGAACAACTTCAGCATGGAGTTGTGGCATAAACGACTGGGACACATGAGTGAGAAGGGGCTGCAAGTTCTTTCCAAGGAAGAAGTTCTACCAGACTTCAAAGGTGTACATCTGAACCCATGTGTTGATTGTTTGGTTGGCAAGCAACATAGAGTTTCTTTTGCTAGTCCTGCTTTATCTAGAAAAATGCATGTTTTGGATCGTATCTATACAGATGTTTGTGGTCCTCTGAGGACAAAAACTCCTAGTGGATCAGTTAATGTTCCAGGCATCAGTGGTGCACTTTATTTTGTCACTTTTATAGATGATTTTTCTAGAAAAGTTTGGGTCTATGGTTTGAAGACTAAAGATCAGGTTATTAATGTCTTCAAAGAGTTTCATGCCAGAGTTGAAAGAGAGACAGGAAAGAAACTGAAATGTATAAGGTCAGATAATGGTGGTGAGTACACAGGGTTATTTGATAATTATTGCAGATCACATGGCATTCAACATGAGATGACAGTTCCTGGTACTCCTCAGCATAATGAATTGCAGAGAGAATGAACCGCACCATCATGGAAAAGATCAGATGTATGCTTTCACAGTCCAAGTTACCTAAAAGATTTTGAGATGAGGCATTGAAGACAGCGGTTGATGTAATAAACTTGTCACCATGTACAGCTCTAGATGGTGATGTTGCAGAGCGTGTATGGTCAGGAAAAGATGTCTCTTATAAGCACTTGAGAGTGTTTGGTTGTCGTGCATTTGCACATGTTCCAGACATTGAGAGATCCAAGCTGGATGGTAAGACAAAAGAATGTGCTTTGTTTGGTTACTCACATGATGAGTTTGGTTATAGACTTTGGGATCCAGAAAAGCATAAGGTATTCAGAAGCAGAGATGTGGTATTTTTTGAAGATCAAACCCTTCAAGACTTCAAGAAGGAGGTGTCAGTCAAGTCTTCTGCAGGAGGATTAACAGACTGTGATCCAGTTACTCCTCTAGTAAATCAGGGTGATAGGGGAGATGTGCAAGAAAATAGTGCAGGAGCAGGTATTAACTCACCTGTAGGACATGTTGAGCAGGAAGGAGATCAGGAGCAACCTCCTACAGAGCCTCAGCTAAGAAGATCTATCAGACAACGTCAACCTTCCAAAAGGTATTCTACAGATGAATATATAATGCTTACTGATGCAGGTGAACCAGAATGTTACCAGGAGGCAGTTGAAAGTGAGCAGAAAAAGGAGTGGTTAGTAGGTATGCTGGAAGAAATGGATGCCTTACAGAAGAACCACACATATGATTTAGTGGAACTACCAAGAGGAAGGGAGGCTTTAAAGAACAAGTGGGTTTTCAGGTTAAAGACTCAACAACATTGTTCTCAACCAAAGTACAAGGCCAGATTGGTTGTGAAAGGCTTTGGTCAAAAGAAAGGTATTGACTTTGAAGAGATTTTTTCTCCTGTTGTTAAAATGTCTTCAATTCGTGTTGCTCTAGGTATTGCTGCTAGTCTAGACTAGGAGGTTGAGCAGTTAGATGTGAAGACAGCTTTTCTTCATGGTGATTTGGAGGAGGAAATCTATATGGAGCAACCAGAAGGCTTCAAAGTCAAAGGTAAAGAAAATCTTGTCTGCAGATTGAAAAAAAGCTTATATGGGCTGAAGCAAGCTCCAAGGCAGTGGTACAAGAAATTTGATTCATTTATGGCTGAAAATGGATACAAAAGAATGGCTTCAGATCATTGTGTGTATATCAAATGGTTTAGTGAGGATTTTATCATACTCCTACTTTATGTTGATGACATGCTTATTCTTGGGAAAGATATGTCTATGATTGATAGGTTGAAGAAGGAGCTGAGCAATTCATTTGAAATGAAGGATATGGGACCAGCAAAGAAAATACTGGGTATGCAGATTTCCCGTGATAGAAGAATCAAGAAAATATGGTTGTCACAGGAAAAGTACATTGAGAAGATATTGGATAGGTTTAGTATGATCAATGCAAAGCCAGTTGGTTCTCCTCTTGCAGGTCACTTCAGGTTGTGCTCAGAGCAAAGTCCTTCAAGTGATGAGGAGAAGGAGAAAATGAAGAAGGTTCCTTACGCTTCAGCAGTCGGAAGTTTGATGTACGCGATGGTATGTACGAGGCCAGACATCGCATATGCAGTGGGTGTTGCTAGCAGATTTCTTGCAAATCCAGTGAAAGAGCATTGGGCAGCAGTGAAGTGGATCTTCAGATATCTCAGAGGAAGTTTCAAAGTTTGTTTAAGCTTTGGGGGTGGTCCAGCTATGCTGATTGGTTACACAGATGCAGATATGGCGAGAGATATTGATACAAGAAAGTCCACATCAGGTTTCATACTTACTTTTGCAGGGGGAGCTGTGTCATGAAAATCCAGATTGCAAAGGTGTGTAGCTCTCTCTACCACAGAGGCAGAATATATTGCTGCTACCGAGGTCTGTAAGGAGATGCTGTGGATGAAAGAATTCTTACATGAATTGGGATTGAAACAGAAAAATTATGTGGTACATTGTGACAGCCAGAGCGCCATCCACTTGTGCAAGAACCCAACTTTTCATTTCAAGTCAAAGCATATAGATGTGAGATACCACTGGATTCGAAATGTGTTTGAAGAGAAGCAGTTACAGCTTCAGAAAATTCACACAGATGAAAATGGGGCAGACATGTTGACAAAGACCTTATCAAAAGAAAGACAAGAGATATGCCGACAGCTGGTCGGTATGATTTCACACTAAGGAAGCATGAGACAGCCTCCCTTATGGGCTGAAGGGGGAGGTTGTTGGGCCCATGGCCCACCTATTCAGCCTATTAGGGCAAAAGGGAGCGCTACTCCTTTTTCCACTAGGGTTTGTTCTCTCTCTTTTATAAAAGGAGTAGCCGCCTTCCTTTTTTGGTTTTTTATTTTAAGGAGCAGCCGTATGGAAAAAGAGGAGAAGCATGTAGCAGGTATTTCTTTTTTCTAGGAGCATGGATTGCTAGGGGAAGAGAAGGAAGGGCTGCTGCTTGGTGCTTAACTACATGGGAGGACTTCCACTCCAGGAATCACGTGAAGGTGCTGCAGAAGAAAAACAAGAGAAGAAGAAGAAGAAGAGAAGGGAAGAAAATAAGGAGGTAACGCAAGATACCGTATTTTTCGGTGATGTAATCCTTATATCCCTATTATTCTCTTGTGATTGTTTCTCAAGTTCTGGCAAGGGACTTTGAGACTTGGATATTTATTATTTTATAGTGGATCTTCTTCTCTGGCTTGCCCGTGGTTTTTTTTCCTTTATCTTGAAGGAATTTTCCACGTAAATCTTGGTGTTTCTGTGATTATGTGGTTTACGCATTTTTATTTATTATTTCGCTGCGTATTACGGTCTGCTAGTATTTGCTCGTACACGGATTCTTTCCCATCACTTATCTCAGCCGATTCTTCTCCCAATCAAATCCAATCTTTTCCTCCGCCAATTACGGAATAAATTGGACAGGAGGTTATCAAATTGGAAGAATTAAATTCATCTTGAAGGAATTTTGATTTTATTCATAATTTCTTCGAGATTTTCTCCGCGTCGCTCGTTGCTTCACCGCGTTATCTTTGTTTTGGCAACAGTTGCTTCTACGCGTCTGGGCCGCATTCGGACTTCTACAAATAGCAGCAAGGAGGGGTCAGTAGCAGAGAGAAGTCGGTGGAGGCTCTGCGTCCGTGGATTCCATGGAGAGCTGTTCGTGAGCGTTTTTCTTGGAGAAAGCTATGTTCCCAGGCAGCTTGGAGAGTTGAGAAGTGGCTGTTCCCAAGGTTCTAAGAGCCGTTCGAGGGCATGAAGGTATTTCTTGGAGGAATCCTCAGACTCTGTCGTGGCTCAGAAGCTCTGCTTGGAGGCCATGTCCATGCGTCCATGCATCCGTGGAGAAGTCGTGAGGCTCTATTCCCATTCCCAAGAGGTCCGTGACTTGGCGTCTGTGAAAGAAGAAAGGCGGGCCCGGTTCAGCATGTCTCCAAACCGTTCATCCCATCTTTGGTTTGGTGTAAGAAGAATTTATTGTTTTCTTATTGCCTTCTTAATGTCATGACTTTTTAATTTATATGAAATAAAGTTTCTATTCATGTTTAATTGTTATTAATTATATTTAAGTGAAAATAATCTTAGACTGATCTATGCTTAAAAGGGACGGGCCGTGATCTACGGGTACGAGCCGTGCTCTTATAAGATAGACCATATCTTATTATTTTGCACTACTAATTATCTACTTAGTTATCTATTTAGTTAAATTTATAAATTTATTTCAAGATAATCGCTAAAGTCTATGTGGAATCGATCCCTTGCTCTCGCTATTCTAATAGTGAAATTAAGATGTTTTAATCATTACGCTACGACACGCATCACCTTACATGTTGTTGGATTTACTACCATATCGCTGTCTCTTAATGAAGTTTTAAATTAGAAATCACAATATTAATTCTTCTTTTTTCTAATATTATGACCATCGCATGTGATGTAAATTCAATACGGTTGCAAAGATTTTGCTTTGTCTCTTTATTATTAATTCTACGCTTTTTTTCCCTAATGAATTAATTTTTAGTTTTGTTAGTAGCCGCTTTTGAGAGCAAGATATAAATGAATTAGCTCAACTAATTATATAAATAATAACAATAACAAAGGATTTACCTTTTGCAACATACATACCCAACGCAAATTTTCTAATAAAAATAACTAATTATCTAAATAACGAAAATCCAAAGCTAAAAAAACAATATGATAAAGGCATCATTTAGGAAGTTGAAAATAGTATTTACCAATGGCTAATTGCCTTTGGCCACCTAGTATGCTATACATAGACTTATCTATATTGTAATTATTTAAATTTTAATATTAAAAACACACATCTAACACTTAAGGCTAGAATTTCTAGCTGCTAAGTCAATGAATAACTATTATATATTGTTGTCATTTAGCTGTAAAAGGGTAGGCATTTAGAATATAAATAATGTACATTAAAAAAAAAACAATGTTAACATTATGATCAATAAAATTTTAAATTTTTGCCACCTAACTAATTGGTCATCTTTATCATATCATCAATAGATGGAATATTATTAGAAGAATAACTTCGAAACCAAACTTGACCTATAAATTGGATCAGATTGGTCCATGTAATTAATTTTATATTCTAAGTTAAAAGTTAAGTATCGCTCAAACTTGCGAGTGTATTTGTATGGGTCTAATAGGATTGAAAATCGGCACGAGCTACATAAGACCCATCAAGTTATGGCAATCTTTGAGTCAGAGCTAGGCCTAGTTCAAGAGAGTTTAGGTTCATGTCATAAATCTTAGAAAAAAGGTTTGGTTCGCAAAGTATAGCAGAGCCTCACCTACCTTTAGCCTTGGCGTTATCCCATTTATCCCACCATCCTCACTACCCAATTCCATGCCATCATCTCCGCCTCTCTTTCTCTCTATGCTTTAATCCCTCCCCCCTTCTCTCTCACCCATCCCTCTCCAATGCTCTTCCTCTCCACCACCATCTCCTTCATTAGTAGTCATTGTTGGAATGGCTTAGTCATAGGTGAAATTAGAAATTACATATTCTCTAAGGCATTATGTTGTTCGGTTGATGGTGAAAACTGCTCAATCTTAACTCTTAAGGAAGCATGCCTAACCCAAGATCCCAAGATCATTGAGGTATCTCCTCCATTAGAATCTTAAAAGATCCCTAAATAGTCACCAATGACTTATTGAGCCTCCGCTACTATACAATTTGAACATCGAGTAAGTGTTCAATCACCTAACTCTCTCTCTCCTCCTCCTCTAACCCTAACCATAAGGATCTCATTTGACTCCCACTCACCATCAAGAAGCCAATTGCATATATCCTGATCATGCTAAGCTAGAACTTGCCACAAGTCTGAGTGATCCAGTTAAGATCCACAATTATCATAGGATTGTGAATCCAACCCTTCCTCATTGAGGTTGTGAACTTTGTCACAATCAATTTGAGGACTCTGGTATGGGTCAATTTATGCACTTTGCTTAAAGTTCAAAACACTGGACCAACTGGATTATGAAAGCAGTATTCGTAGGATTCCTTTTACTAATATTTCTTCTTGTTTATTTTTAAATTTTTAAAGAAAACAGAGAGGAAGACTCTGCAATATTATTTTCTAGAAAATAGTCCCCATTATATTTCTCTTTGTTGTTTAATCCATGTTAAAATAGAGTCGCCAAAAGTGGTCCGTATTAGTTCCGATCCCAAGGGCAGAAGTTGGATCCCAAGATGGCCGATAACCTCTAACGAAATATCAGGTGGTCTAGTTCTGAATCAAGATATGTCATAGTTTTTAGTTTGATTTGATCAAAATCTGATGATTCGGCCAATTTAGTTACTGTTTGATTCTATATATCATGACCCACTTGGGCCAATAGAAAAGGTATATATGTGCAGGCTGAAAGATACTTTTAAAAAGAGCACTTGCATACAAGACTGTTAGTGCCTAGAGTCGATCTGTGACCAGCACATGATTTGTTTGGTGGTTGGATGAATTTAGAAGAAGACTTCAAGCGTCACTGAAATAATAGCGGTAGGTAAGCAACAAAGGATCCAAGCTTGATACCAACCATTCTCTTGCTTCTCATAAAGGCAACAGGTGGTAGGTTGCAATGCAGTATAAGTCCCAGAAAGAGCAACAGGAAATATGAAATTAATGAGCAGGAAATGGAGGGCCAAGAAGATTTAGACATCTTTGTCTACATTCACAGAGCGTTTGTAGTTGGTCAAAAAATCAGTCAAATCTTTAGAAATATGGATAGCCATATATGCTTTGAAGTCCAACAGGTGGTTTATAAGGTAATAATGCCTAGCTATGTGACCCTCATGCATGGCTGGAAGTCACAGGGCCGGTTTGTCCATGAGAAAGACCTGAACCACAAAGGGTTCAGACTTCATTTGTTAATGATCATCATGACTCATAAACAATAAAATCAAAACAATGAAGGACTTATTTTTAAAAGAGAGAATAAGTTAGGGAGGCAGGATATGATAATGTTCAGATAACTCTCAAGGGCTCCTGAATATTTCTAAAACATTTTCAATTATCTGCAGAAGTTAGTGAGCATCTACTAACACGCAACTATCACAAATTAATCTGGAAAATATTGGAACATTTTTCGATATTCCCAATCTTCTTATTCCTGAAACATTTTTTTAAAAAAAATATCAAGGCAAATTAATGATTTTTTTTTTCGCTTAGATAAACTTCACTATATATTCTATGACTGAAGATGACTGCATAGTTTGTCAGATTGGTCTCGTGTTGGATCTTTGTAACTCTGAAAAGGGAAGGCCAAGAAGCAAACACCTTGAGATGCTCAACTTGTCACAACAATGGATTATGCTTTTTTGTGACATCTACACGCATTCCTTAGTCTTCATGATAAGCTACTTAATTCTATCATGCCAGCTGTAACGACTCAGGTCCCAGGCCCGTAGCACCCATAAGCTCGTTTCGTTATAAGAAAGCAAGATGGACAAGGTCCACACTAACTCAAGCCATCACAGTCCAAAAGAAATCCATTTGGTATCTTATCTTTGTTACTTTACTACATATAAACCACTCAATCAACTTCCAATTTTTTGATATGGGACTATTAGGAGGGGCATCACGGGCATCATAATCTACCTCCCTTGCAGAGGTGACATCCCGTCGTGGGCAATTGATCATAACCACCAGGCAGGCAGGATTCTAGAGGTAGCCCCTACAGGTTCAAGAGGTGACCCCCATCTCCCATGAATGTAATACTTTGCCATGCATGACACTTAGTTCCTGCACTTTTGGCTGGTGCACGGCTCTGATACCATAATGTAACGATCCAAGTCCTGGACCCGCAGCACCCACAAGCCCGTTTCGTTATAAAAAAGCAAGATGGATAAGGTCCACACCAACTTGAGCTATCACAGTCCAAAAGGGATCCAATTGACACCTTGTCCATCTTACTTACTACATATAAACCACTCAATCAACTTTCAATTTTTTGATATGGGACTATTGGGAGGGGCATCATGGGCATCACACCAGCTCAGCCTAATCTAGCACCAGAGACATGGATGAGAAGTTCAACTAATCAAATGACAAGGTTACCTGTCTTTTGCTGGCATTGCCAATTCAGCAATTTCTCACTCACCTGTTCTTATCTCTACCAAGGCTTCAGTGAAGGAGCAAGGATATAAAAAGCTCCTTCACCTCGTTGTGGGGACCCGAGATATTGCAAGTGGCTTAAAGATGGGAGGCATGATAGTAACATGTGCACTTGTACCCATTCAGTACCTCATCACCTTTATGCTTTTACATTGAAAATGGAAGGCACCACTTCTGGTTACATTGGTGTAATATCGAGGCTTTGGATTTGATTCAATTAGTTAACAAAATTTTTCATAGATTTCCCATCTTTCTTTCCCGGGGGGAGGGGGGGGGAATGGGCTTTAGTCAGACAATTAAGAATTTGGCTATAAGGATTGGTTGACTCAGGGAGGGGACTTCAGATCATGGTATTGGCATGCATGGTGAACCAGCTAGAACTAGAAGAGGGCTGAGGTAGTTAAACAGCATGCATTAATTAGTTATTCTTGGCCTAAACTGTTCTAAACTGCACCCAGACCATGCCAAACCATGATGAACAGTGCATGAAAACCATGCTGAACCAGAACAACCATGGTAGCCTTTGTCTGCTTAAACTAATTATATCATATATGGATGTCAAACTCTCATGATCACAACCACAAGGGTACGTCGTACTGATACCGACCCTTCGGCCTAGAACGAATATACTTGCATCATTCCAGTGGACATGCAGCATCTTGCCAAACAAAAAACTTATTAATGTAGTTAATTCTGTACTAAATAAATGAAGGTTTACGTAAATTCTAATCCATTGCTGGATTTTTTGAAATGTCTTGATCAAATTTGTTATCTTAATATATTATTCTCCAGAACATTGGTTATATTGCCTTGTAGTCATTGACTGACTACATATGCGGCATCATAGCTTGCCGAACAATCTGACATATTTTAATATATATTAGAATTGATTATACAAGAAATGGTCCAATAATTGACCACATCTAATGTTTATGGTCACAGGGTATGACCTCAAACATCCCTGACTAAACAACAGATAAAAAGAAGGCTCATGAGGAAAATAATGGATCGTGGTGAAGGCCCACCTCACTAGTCATCTTCAATATTGATCTGCCTATACATTGAAATTTTTTACAGCCTTTAGCTTCTTGTTTTATTTTAACTTTAGGCATCCATATCCCTGCAAGCAGGCATGCACACTTGACCCAGGGCTTATGTAAGCTTTGCCTTATTGTCAAAATTGTTACCTTTATTACTTTAGCCATTTCTATTTTACTGATTCCCGTGGATTCCAGCATTTTAAGTAAAATTCCTGATTTTTTCGTTGAAATATAAACATCTGCCTAAATTCAACATAAAGCTCTATAAACAACAACTAGCATTAAATTATCAAAATATGTGGAGCAAAAGGGAGAATTTTCAGACAAATCTGAAGGCGGACAGCATCCAAAAGACATTCTTCAGATAAAATATCATAAGGCAATGAAAGTTTTTTTTTTTAAAAAAAAAAAAATGGAAAAAAGGCAGTGTAAAGTTGGTAAACTGACATTGTACCTTGTAGGTGTGGCCATAAAGCACTTTTGCATTTCAACATCCTATAAGATTTCGTGATTTGTTTCTTCATCACTTCGACAAGATCTAAAAAGCATTGTGATTATGGAGTTCCAATATCCTACAAGTTTACATTATCTGTTGATTCATCATTCCACCAAACTCTGAAAGCACAATAGACCCCCAGTATCTTATTCTTAAGAGGACCAACCTCGCTTGTTTCTTACAGCACTTTGCTAAACTTGAAATAAGTTTGAGTAACTGGAAAAAATACTGGTAAGGGGCAAACAAAAGTAAAGGTCCTTTATCGTTTTGCTAAGATTTCAAACCTAGCTGATGGCAACCCAAATGAATCAAGTTAAAGGCCATTCACTTCTGATGTCTGCAGCACATGCCCAATCACCACATGCCATGTGTCTCCACCACGCACCCAGGGTGGCACAAACACCCTGGAAGAGGCTGGTAAGCTGGTCATCACACAACTACATTTCATCATGACAACCGAACAGCGCTTGTATTTCAATATTTTTTTTGGGAATTGATAATTACACTCCATTTGAAGATACATACATTCCCCTTGTTTCATTCTCTCTCTAGATCATGCCATGAAGAAAAAGGACACAGTAGGAGTGCAGATGGCCTAAAAAGGAGTGTCTTTGTTAACCATTTATTTATTTATTTTTTCATGTTCTATATTTTTTGCGGTAAAGGCATGCATGTGCCTGAGTTCATGCCAGCTCATATTATGTATTCTTCCTGATTGAGCTTGTGGGCTGCTGCATCACTGTGACACTGCTCTGTTTCTTCCCTTCTTTTCCTCCTCTCCTTGTTCCCTCTTCTCTAAGCTAAAGGAGGGCTCGCCTGAGGTGATCTAGAAGAATCCATGGCTTCTGCGGCTTTGCCAACAGATCAAACAAGAGACAGAGTATGTGACAGAAAACCCCTATTTTTTTGTCCTTTTTTTCTCATTATTTATTTCCATTTCATTTCTATTTGGTATTAATCTTTCTTGGTTACC
Organism: Calamus simplicifolius; assembly: GCA_900491605.1. Classification (NCBI taxonomy): domain Eukaryota; kingdom Viridiplantae; phylum Streptophyta; class Magnoliopsida; order Arecales; family Arecaceae; genus Calamus; species Calamus simplicifolius. The sequence continues at coordinate 193,698 of UESW01001774.1, read as the reverse complement.
ATCACTTATGAAAGAACTGATGAAACTAAAAAAGGATATATCTTTCTTTATTTCTTTCTTTCTTATTTTTGGGTTCTCCTGCTAGAATTAGGAATTTGGAGCAAGGCACACCTGAAAATTTTCTATTTTAATCCCTTTTTCATGTTCCTTTTCCCATTTATATTGTGTGTACAAACCGGATTGGGCAGCAGAATCAGTTCTAGCATTGATGGATCATGTGGGAGGGATCATATATTAGTAAAGCTGATATGATAATTTGATCAATCCTTTTCTTTTTCTTCAATTTTCCATCTACTGCTGCGGGGTTTTTTTTTTTTTTTTTTATGTCATCGAATTTTTCTTTAAATAAAGATCTTAGTGGCCTGAAAGAGCCTCTTTGTTTTTCTTGTTTTCTCCTTCGACTTCCCTATCTCTAAATCTGGTCTTCTTGAATCATGAAAAAAAGCCCTTCTTTAAAGTTTAAAACTGAGTATGTATTTTATAATTCCGAGAACATTGGCCCTTGAGATTTGCTTTTAGATGCTGCTTCTTCTATATTCACAAAGATTAATCAGTAAGTTTATCTCTTAAAAACTGATATAAATAGAAGCAATATACATATTTTTTCATGCATATAAATAACTTTATTGATCTGGGCTCTGTTGGCCCAGGTGGCATTGTCCAAGGACAATATTCATTGATTTTGAGGAGAATTTACTAGCTCCACCTGATAAATTTTCAATAAATAACTTGATTTCATTTCACTAACATGCTGAAGTCTCGCCACTTGTTATGGGAACCAAAAAAAAAAAAAAAAGAATCCACAAAGTTGGAACACCTTGCTTTCCTTTGGTTCTGTCACTCATAACAATAAATTCATGACATGTCCAGAGAGAGCTACTGAATCTTTTTTGATGGAATAATGGAGAAGTCAGGAATAGAGCTACCGGATCATCTGGTTTAAGTTTTATCTTGGGAGCAAGATGCACCCTAAGTTCAAACTGTGCTGAATTTAATTTCAATACCTTATAGTGCACTCTACTTATAAATTAGCTTTAAGATACCTGAATAGAGAGGAAATCAGGTCCTTGTAAAATTCCTTGTCGAGTGATTATTTTTAACAGTATGATTCAGTCTTAAAGTTTTCATAAAAAAGCGTTATTGGGGGCTTGTAGGAAATCCATTTGAGTGGCAGCAAGAATTTTTGGTCTATGGTCATACTGACAAAGTAGCTTAGTTTAATATGGTAAATTCAGGAAAACGGAATGAAATCTGCTGAATCTCAAACTAGCCTGGCTTCTTTCCAAGCGGCAAAAAACCTTTTGATGATCAAGTATGCATTATCTCCTGTATGTTGTTCTCATAGAAGTTTGTTCTAATTTACTGTTCCATGTCTGTGTTAGACATTGAGATGACTATTTATCCATTTCTGAAGGCCTCCAAGTTATCCATCCAAAAAGCATTAGTGTTCAAGCACATATAATTATTGGTTCAACTTTCTTACTTCTTATTGAGGGGAAAAAATGTTTTTTTTTTTTTCTTTCCTTGTACCGGTATATTATTAGTCTGATAACCAAAGCCCAGATAATTGCTTTTACATTTCTTAATCATTTCATGCACATGCAACAACGTTTATCTGCTTTCCTTATCACCAATTCTGAGGAAATGCCAAGAAAATGGGGGAAATCAATGTTAATATATTTTTTACAAATTTTCTCATTATTATCAGTTATTTGATTTTATACAAGATTCTCTTGCTTCGATGCTAAAGAAAGTCTTTTTTCTGGAAACTTGTTGGTTGGTAGCTGATTGGTATAGAACTTGGCAGATTGTTGAGGAGAAGAAAGAAGTTGACAATACAAAAGATACCAATGGAGATGATGTTTCCCGACCAAAAGAACCTGACAGCAAGGACGAGGAAGCAAATCTTAAAGTAGAGAGTTCAACACATTGTGAAATAGCTTTAACTGTATCAGAAGAAAAGCCAACAGGAGAGAATGACTCCACAGTTGAGGTGAAAAAGGAAGAAGGAAACAATGACAAGGCTTGTCATGATGTGGAAGAGGTAGACAATCCTAAGACGGAGGCTGAAATCTCTGCTCCTTCGGAACCAGCACCTGAAGATACCGGAGAAGAATTGAAGAATCAACCAGAGGTATCTAATACTCCTGTACCACAAAGTGAAGCTGTAGAAAATCCAGAGGAGGATTTTGAGGCATCTTCAATTCAAGAATCAGAGTCAGAAGCATCAAAAAAGCAAGCAGTTCCAGAATCAATGACCGAAAAAGTGAAAGATGAAGTCACAGAGCCTTCCACCATTCCAAGTTCAATTTCAGAGACAGAGGACCAACAAAAGGAGCCATCAACAGTCTCTACCGCTGAAGCTCCTGCATCTAGTGGCATTGAAACCCTCGGCGCTACCGAAGAAGGTGCTAATGCTTCCCAAGATGAAGACAAGAAGTTCGAGGAGGCTGTTGCATTAGAAAATTCAGGTTCAGTTGGGACAGATGTTGCCCAGCTCGAAGCTGGAAAAGGGGCTGTTGCTTTTGAGGCTACTGATGCACCTGAAAAGACTGGTGCAGATTTCAACGCTGAAAGAGATGTCGAGGAATCCGAAAAAAAGAAGAAATGGGGAGTGGTAAAGTCGAAGAGGTGGTGAAAGAAGTGGCGGTTGACGCTGGCAAGTCTGATCCTTCTGCTGCAATAGAACTGGTAGAGGCTGCCGATCCCAGTTCAGCTATCGAAATCATCGAAGATTCCATGACGCCAGAAGCTAAGGTCGAAGAACAAAAGCAAGAAGAGATTGTGGAAGCTGAAGAACGAAATCTCAGTGAGAAAAGTAGAATCGATGCTGTTAGTGAAGTTGCTGAAGTTGCATATGAAGGAGAGAAGCTTTCTGGAAGTATTGAAAAGGTCGAGGAGGAGAAGAACGAGAGCTTGGAAAGTAAGGAGCCAACTTTGGCAGAGACCTCCAAAGATTTCAAGGCAAATGCTGAAGTTTCTGAACTCTCTTCAGAGGAAAGGAAGGTCTGTGAAGGTGCTGCTGTGATGGAGGATAAGGATGAACACTTAAAAGGTAAAGAGGAAATCACCAAATATGTTGATGCTGTTTCCATGTCTGCAGAGGCTTCATCCCGAGAAGAGAAGGCTTCTGAAGGTGCTGCAATGTTAGAGGAGACAAAGGATGAGGGTCTGAAAGATGAGAAGATAGCTGGGGTAGAGACCTCCAAGGATTCCGATGCTGCCTCTGAGGTTGTCCAATTTTCATCTCTGGAAAAAGTCTCTGGAAGTCCTGGAATTGTGGCAGCGAAGAAGGAAGAGAGTTTGGATAGTGAAAAGACAACGTTGTTTGAGACCAAAGATTCTGATGCTGCTGAAGTCGCATCCAAAGATGAGAAATCTTGTGTAGCTGCTGAGATAGTCGATGAGAAGAAGGATGACAGTCTAGAAAGTGACAAAACAACCACAGTTGAGACCTCCAAAGATCTCAATGTTGTTGCTGACATTTCTGGAGTCTTATTAAGTGAGAAGAAAACATATGGTGGTACTGGGATGGTTCAGGAGAAGAAAGATGAGGGAGAGAAAGCTCCCAAAAGTACTGAAATGATTAATGAAAAGAAGAATGAAGTTCTTGAAAGTGCAAGGAAGACTCTAGGCGAAACTTTTAAAGAGCATGATGCAGAGGAAAAGAAAGTCATCGTTGGATCTGCTGCAGAATCTGCTGGTGATACTGGGGAGGTAGAGAAAGACAAGGAACTTGCAAGAGATATTGCAGAGAGTGGGAAACCCGATGATAGGAATTTGGCTGAACCCTCCAAGGATGGTGATGTTTCAAAGCAACACTCAGAGGCCCCTAAACAAGAGGTTCAAAAAGCTTCTCAACACCATTCAAACAACATAATATCGAAGGTGAAGCATTCGATTGTCAAGGCAAAGAAGGCAATCCTTGGCAAATCACCAAGTTCAAAGACCATGTCCGCAGGAGCCAAAGATGACATTAAAGTGAAATAATAGAGCAGGAGGTTTTTCAGTCAAGACTGGTTGTGTCATTTGTTTCAGGCTGTTGCACCATATGTGGTCTAAAGGTCATTCTTGCGTCCACTGAATCCGGCCTGTGCTGCTGCGCCTCCCTCATGGTGCCCCAGCGATGAAGAAAATATGCGAGATGATATTCATTTGGGAGGATCACCACTTGCAGGGAAGGATTTACTGGCATCATCTCTCATGGCTTGATGATAGAATTGATGAATTGAATGGGATCAGCTCATTGTGTTGTTATATATATTTTTGGATAGTGTGCTTGTGTGTGGCTTGGATATATTTGTTTGAGTGTTTATAAATCTGCCAAGACATTCTTTTTGTGGATTATGTGATGTATTGTGGTGTCTCATGAACAACAGTCAAAACATATATTCGATGTATGTTTTGTAAATAAGTTATTACGGTGCAACTGCGTTGTGGTGATGTGATTAAGATGTCTGAATAGAACATCATCCTAATTGAATGGCATGTGCTGCTGCGAAATAATCATCAGCATGTTGGTTTCCTAAATTCAGGACCATGTCAAAGAATAGAAATAAGTGAATGCATGCATGAAAATCCATTAACACAGGCATGAAGGCAAATTTGTCCAACAATAATTGTATTTATGTTCATGAATTATGTAGTTCCATGCTAACCTCATATATGTATATCTATCCACTTTCAAGCCATTATCACATGCATGAATTCATCAGAATCTTAAGTTGCATTAGCTTCACAAAACTGAGTGATGCTCATATAATCTGTCAGACAAAAAATAGGAGTGCAGTCCAACAAAAGGGAACAAATTTTACCCAGTTTTATGCCTCCATGGAGACCTGTGGGAGCATGTGAACGACTGCCAATAGAATTGACTTCTTAGCACATCATCTTATAGCCATGAGCAAAAATGTCTCCGAGAATAAATCAGAGTAAAGTGAAGTGCAATGGATTAGATAATATAATGTGATGTCAAGGCTTGTTTGTTTTCTCTCTCATCCTCCAGAGGTAGGCCCCTGTAGGAGGATTTTCCCTTCCCTCTCAACTGTGATGCCTGTGGTGTTATGGACCCAGATCGCACGGGCGTTTGCTCGTTGTATCGGCATCTAGCTTGACCTTCGTAGGATGATGCCATGGGACCCCATCTTGGAGTATACTTAATTTGCTGCTGATATAGATTGTGCCCTGTTCCTGTTCCTGGACGTCTCGCTGTCATCCATATCTAGCTGACTCGGCTACTGGATGCTTACACCACCAACGCCGTTCTTTTTCATTTTCTTTTGTTTATAATCATTATTAATTTATTTATCTTACAATCTAATTTCATCAAGATGCGGCCTACCTGCTGTTCTTATAACATTTCAAGGCTTGCTAATCCAAACAACCTGTTTGTAGGTTGAATCCATCGGACCTTAAAATTTTAAATTTAAATTAATTAATAATAGATGAGTTTGAACTATAAATTTTTTTTTTCTATCTAATATAAAACTATTTAGAATATTACCAATACAATGATTGAGATATAAAATGCTGTGCAAAAGATTTAATAATAATATAATCTTGAACTCTAGATATAAACGAGTAATATTATATTCATATTGTTAGAGATGTGGATTCATGAACACCATTATGTCTATGATTAGAGATATTTTATGTATGTATATGATTTAAATTAGTAATTCCTTACTTTTTTTAACATATAATTATATTTGTTTCTTTATGTATGGTTGTATCATGTGCTAATGATTTTAAATTTCATGGTATATATATGTTTGCATCGGATTTGATGGAGAATATGCTATTAAAATATATGTAGATTGATGATATAATCCTGATAAGTGAGAGGTAATTGTATAGAATATGGATAAAATTTAATTGTTTAGGTGAGAGATAATTGAACTGACTATGAAATATGAATTATTACTATGGATTGATACGTAAAATAATGGATAGTTTTGTTATGAATTAGAAATCACTGCCATAAGAAAGAATATGAATTGTGATTGATCGCCACAAGCAAAAATGTAAAGGGTTGATATCTCTAGTCTTGAACATACATATAGCATTTGGATTTGCTATCATGGATGGAAATGTGGTATCTGATTGGCTACCATGAGCAAGGATATTGAGTGCGAATATTCTTGTCATTGAGATATGATCATTGAGGTCTGTTTGTCATGATTTCAAGTGTGATTATATTTAACATAGTGCCAAAGAGATAAGTATTATTAGATTTGTGTGTGTATGTGTGTGTGTATGTATATATATATTGTTGGGAGGTAAAATCGTTATTGCATCAATATTCGTGCGAGGAGGCTAAGATCGACCCCATCCCTTTGCCCGCCATGATGTCCCCGAGCTTCCAGTAGCTCGGCTCCCCCGAGTTTCCTATAGCTCGTCTTTCCCGAGCTTCCATAGCTTGGCTTTCTCCGAGTTTCCATAGCTCGGTTCTCCCCGAGCTCCCATAGCTCGGCTCCCCTGAGCTTCTCGTAGCTCGTCTTCCCCGAGCTCCCGTAGCTCGGCTCCCCCGAACTTCCATAGCTCGTCTCTCCCGAGCTTCCCATAGCTCGGCTTTCTCCCGAGCTTTCATAGCTCGGCTCTCCCCGAGCTTCCGTAGCTCGTCTTCCTCGAGCTTCCCGTAGCTCGTCTTCCTCGAGCTCCCATAGCTCGGCTCCCCCGAGCTTCCGTAGCTCGTCTTCCCCGAGCTTTCCGTAGCTCGGCTTTCTCCGGGCTTCCATAGCTCGGCTCTCCCCGAGCTTCCGTAGCTCGGCTCCCCCGAGCTTCCCGTAGCTCGTCTTTCCTGAGCTTCCATAGCTCGGCTTTCTCCGGGCTTCTATAGCTCGGCTCTCCCCGGGCTTCCGTAGCTCGGTTTTCTCCGAGCTTCCGTGGCTCGTCTTCCCCGAGCTCCCATAGCTCGGCTCCCCCGAGCTTCCTGCAGCTCGTCTTCCCCGAGCGATCCATGATCCGATACTCACCCCCATGGAACCTGGCGCAGGAGAGCCTAGACCTATCGTAACAGCATCCCAGGCAAAGAATTATGTTGAAGAGTGGTCTAGAACCTAATACGGCTACCTGGGACCTACGCACCTACCAGATCCCAAGCCATCAAGGAGCTCTCCTAGCCGTTGATCCCTTAACAAACAAGATATGGATCCCAACGGCCCCACAACGGCCTGATTCTGTCCATCTCCGTATCATAACAACCTTCGAACCTTCCAGAAGGCGCTCAAGATCCAGGTGACAGTCTATAAATATCACATCGCAGATTCCCTCAGGTATGCGCTCACTCTCACACTCACTCTCCCACTCTCCCCGGCTAGCTCGTCGGTGCTCCTGCCCTTTTTCTTGAGCTCCGATTGGCCGCCCCTTGGAGGCCTCGGAGAGATCCACCTCCCCGTTGTCTGGTTGATCGCCGATTCTTCTCCACTGACTTGAGCGTCGGAGGGTCTTCCGCGGAGGACCACCCCCAGCGTCCCTCCGCGTGTGGGCTTCTTACAGGTTGTCCAGGAGGGAGCCCCCTCTATCCCGATCGACGCCCGAGTCGGAGGACGGATTTCAGCGGCAACAGATTGGCGCTAGAGGAAGGGCCTCAAGTCCCATTAAAACTTGAAGAAAGGAGACAAGGATCTCGATCCGGAAGAGAACCTCTCTGATGGCCAACCGAAGAGAGCAACCTCTGATGCCCAAGATCAGGTCGCCTCCCAGAGGCCTGATCCGAGCGGTGGCGCCACAGCCTCAACCTGTCGAGACTCCGTCGCCGCCTGCCATTCCGGTGACCCAGGACCAGTTTGCTACGCTGGTCCAGCAAGTCCAGGCCCTTACCCATCCAGGAGCGCCTTGCGGCTCCTCCTGCTCCGTCCTCAGAAGGAGGCGGCGATTCTTCTTCGCCGGCAACCTCCTCCTCTGATCCGCATGAATCGCGGATCCCCCACATCGCCCCAGGGGGACAAACCGGTCCCGCGAGGCGGTTATGATAGAGATCCTCCAGATCTCGGCGAGCCCGCCCCCTCCCCGGCGACGTCTCACCATGATTCGACGCCATCCTTGCGGTTCTCTCGCCCAGCCCTCCTCTACCGGTGAGGAGGAGATCCGCCGTCAGATCCAGGAGATGCGTCAGGAGCTGGACGCCGCCAAGCAGACCCATCTGCCCCAGCCCAAAGCGGAGCAGGGCATCCCTTTCTCTAAGGGATCATGGAGGAAGTGATTCCCTCCCATGTTAAGCTGCCAACCGTCGAACCCTACCACGGCTCCACTGATCCGGACGACCATCTCAGTAGCTTCCGGTCAATAATGATGTTCCACGGAGCATCTGATGCGATCCTCTGCCGAGCCTTCCCATCCACCCTCAGAGGATCCGCCCGAACCTGGTTCAACGCCTTGAACCAGGTTCCATTGATTCATTCGACGAGCTGAGCCACCTTTTTATTGGCCAGTTCGTCAGCAGCCGCCGCCACCGACGAAGATCGACTCCCTCTCCGAAGTCAAGCAGAGAGAGGGGGAGTCCTTGAGGAATTACCTTGGCCGTTTCAACAAGGCCATGTTGGAGGTGGACCACCTTAATCATGAGGTGGCTATGTCCGCCCTGGCGGGGGGAGTTCGAAGGAGAGCGACTTCTATCTGGCAATGGAGGTCAGCTACCCCCCTGTCTCTCTGATATGATGGCCCTTGCGGACAAATACGCTAGGGTCGAGGAGTCGCGGAGAGTTGCCCGCGCTGAGCAAGCAGAAGAAGAGCCCAAAGGTCCCGACAGACACCGCCCGTCCGTCGGCCAAGTCCACCTCGCCGCCAAAGAGTCCCTCCACTGCCGCCAAGGAATCGCTCCCGGAGTCCTCCCAGGCGATTCGATCGCTACACTCCGCTGACTGTGCCCCGGGCGCAGATCCTCATGGAGATAGAGCGCCAGCTTCCCCGGCCAGTACCTCTCCGAGGGAACCCGACCCGAAGAGATCCCACCAAGTACTGCCGCTACCATAGGGAGCACGGTCATGACACTGAAGAATGCTGGCAGCTGAAGAATGAAATCGAGAGGCTGATCCGGCGGGGACGGCTGATCAGTTCAGGAGGGCGCCCGAGCCAGCAACAAGGAGGTGACCGCCAGCCCGAGCTCCACAACCTCCTCCTCCACCAAATCCGCCCGTGGTTGGCCGTATCAACATGATTGAGGAGGCCGGCGGATCGAGCTCCAGGGCGGTGATGGATCGGTGCCGAAGAAGGCACGCACCGGCGAGCTCTCCTTTCTCCGACGATGATCTCTTGGGATACAGCTCCCCCATGATGACGCGTTAGTTGTATCCCTTAATTTGAACAATTATGATGTAAGCCGAATCCTTGTTGATAGTGGAAGTTCGGTAAACGTTTTGTACCTCGGTGTGTTTGCCAGGATGAAATTGCTCATGGAAAACCTTCGAGCCGTGGATTCCACCCTGATGGGATTCACCGGCGACGTCATCGTCCCGGAAGGAATCGTCACCCTGACGGTCCGCGCGGGAACCTGGCCCCTGTGGCCACTGTTCAGACGACTTCCTAGTGACCGACCTCAGGTCCCCATACAACGCCATATTCGGCAGGCCCGGCTTAATGTCCCTCAAGGCAGTTGTCTCCATCCCACATTATCTATGAAGTTCCCCACCGAGCAAGGAGTTGGTGGTTCGGGGAAGTCAAGCCATGGCTCGGCAATGTTTCGTTACGAGCCTTCAGTCCAGAATGCCCGAGTTGACGGGCTAGACGCTCGTGAGACTTCGCCGAACAGCGGGAGAACCGGCAGAAGAATTGGAGGAAGTACCATTGGACGAAGCTCGGCCCGACCGAACCATAAGGATCGGGTCGCTACTCAAAGGAAGCCTCGGCGCAGATTGATCAATTTCCTCCGAAGCAATGCCGACATCTTCGCCTGGACCGCCTCCGACATGCCGGGGATCAGCCCCGAGGTTCTCGTCCATTGTCTCAATGTGGACGAGATGCACAGGCCTGTCAAGCAGAAGAAGAGAAGCTTCGCCCCAGAACGACAAAAAGCCATTGAAGAAGAGGTCGACAAACTCATAAAGGCCAACTTCGTCCGGGAGGTGAATTACCCAAGCTGGCTATCAAATGTCGTCATGGTGAAAAAGTCAAACGGCAAGGAGGATCTGCATCGACTTCACCGACCTCAACAAAGCCTGCCCAAAGGACAGCTTCCCCTCCCTCGGATCGATCAGCTCGTGGACGCCACCTCAGGCCACCAAATGCTGTCATTCATGGATGCCTATTCGGCTACAATCAGATCCGATGGCCCCTGAGATGAAGAAAAGACCGCCTTCATAACCGACCGAGGTACCTACTGTTACCGAGTTATGCCCTTTGGTCTTAAAAATGCAGGTGCGACCTACCAGCGGCTGGTCAACAAGGTGTTCAAGGAGCAAATCGGCCGGAACATGGAGGTATACGTGGACGACATGCTGGTCAAGAGCAAGGAAGCATCACAGCATGTCGAGGACCTCTCGGAGAGCTTTGCAACGTTGCGCAAATATGGGATGAAACTCAACCCAACCAAATGCGCCTTCGGCGTCAACTCCGGGAAGTTCCTCGGCTTCATGGTCTCCCAGCGAGGTATCGAAGCTAACCCCCAGAAGATTCAAGCTCTCCAACAAATGGCGCCCCCAGCATCTATTAAAGAGGTCCAGCGCCTAACGGGAGGATAGCGGCCCTTAACCGCTTTGTGGCGCGGTCGGCCGAGAGATGCCTCCCCTTCTTCAAAACTCTCCGATCGGCCAAAAACTTCCGTGGACTCCCTAGTGCCAGAAATCATTTCAAGATCTCAAGAAGTACCTCGGCTCGCCCCGCTTCTCAGTAGTCCAAGCCCGGGAGAGACCCTATTCTTGTACCTGGCTGTTTCAGAGATGCGTTGTTCGGTGCTGGTCAAAGAAGAAGGCAAGGTCCAAAGGCCGATCTACTATGTGAGCAGGCTGCTCCGCGATGCGGAGACGAGGTACAGCAGGATTGAAGAAGATGGTGTTGGCCTTAATCACTTCAGTCCGAAGCTGCGACCGTATTTCAAGCACATTCTGTGACGGTCCTGACTGACCAACCCATCAAGGCGGTAGTCCACCGTCCCGAGACATCGGGGAGAATGACCAAATGGGCCGTCGAGTTAAGCGAGCATGACATACACTTTCAGCCTCGCCCAGCCATCAAAGCTCAAGTGCTAGCCGACTTCCTCCTCGAGTGTACCATCCCGGAGGACGGTTCCCCCAGACTCTTCCGAAGAGCCAAAGTCTAGAGCCCGGTGGCTCCTCCACGTCGACGGGTCGTCCAATGCTCATCGCTCCGGTGCGGGTCTAGTTCTCACCAGCCCGGAGGGGGCAACCTTTGAGTATGGCGTCCGATTCTCCTTCCCGGCTTCCAACAACGAAGCCGAGTACGAAGCCCTGCTAGCCGGTCTCAGGATCGCCCGCAACCTGAAGGTGGAAAGCTCAGCGCCTTCACCGACTCTCAGCTGGTGGCCGGCCATGTTCGGGGAGAGTTTGAAGCTCGGAGCCGAACATGATTCGGATATCTCCAGGAGGTGCGTAACTTGCTTCCTCATTTTTCCGAATTTGAAATTATTCAGATCCCCAGATCGAGAATGCCCGTGCCGACCTACTCTCCCGACTGGCAACCACGGATCAATGGATGCCGAAAAAATTCCACCTGGAGACCCTGGAAAAGCCGAGCATTGGAAGCCGACCGAGTGATGCAAGTCGAAGCCGAACCATCCTGGTTCGACCCTATCCTGAAGTACCTCAAAGAAGGGTCGCTTCCACCCGACCGAAGAGAGGCTAGGAAGCTGAAGCTGCAGGCCACCCACTATGTGCTGACAACCAACTTACAAGCGGTCTTTCTCCATGCCGCTGCTTAGATGCCTCGCCCATCGAAGCAGATTATGCTCTGCGTGAGGTGCATGAAGGGATTTGCGGCAACCATCTGGGAAGCCGGTCCCTATGCCACAAGGTGCTGCGACAGGCTACTACTGGCCGACCATGCAAAGGACGCGGACGATCTTAGTCCGAGCCTGTGACCCTGCCAGAGACATTCAACATCCAAGACTCCCTTCCGCCGAGCTAGTTCCTATATCCTCCGCTTGGCCCTTTGCCAAGTGGGGGATGGACATCCTCGGTCCATTCCCGCTTGCGACGGGCAGCGAAATTTCTATTGTCGCCATCGACTACTTCACCAAATGGGTCGAAGCGGAAGCAGTTGCGCAAATCACCGAGGCACGGGCCAGAGACTTTGTATGGAGGTCCATCATCTGCCGATTCGGCCTCCCCATACTATAATCACCGATAACGGCAAGCAGTTCGACAACTCCAAATTTTGCCAGTTCTGTGAGGAACACGGAATCCGTCACCACCTCACCTCGGTCGGGCATCCGCAAGCCAACGGAGCGGCCGAAGTGATCAACAGGACCCTCCTCCAGGGGATCAAAGCTCGCCTCTCCAGAGCCCAAGGCAGGTGGGCGGATGAGCTGCACCATGTCCTATGGGCCTACCGCACCACCCCGAGATTCGACAGGTGAGACCCCATTCCGAATGGCCTTCGGCACGGAGGCCATTATCCCTGTGGAGATAGGCCTCCATCATTGCGGGTGGAAAGCTACTCAGAGGAAGCTAGCGACGAATACTCCGCACCAACCTCGACCTGATAGAGGAGATCAGAGAGAAGGCCCGGATCAGAGTGGCTGCCTATCAACAAAGGGTGGCCCGTACCACGCCTCCAGAGTCAAAGGAAAGCCTTCCTACCCGGCGACCTTGTCCTCCGGAAAGCCTTTGTATCCAAACCGCTGGAGCAGGAAAACTGGCACCAAACTGGGAAGGCCCGTACCAAGTGGCGGAGATTATTGGACCAGGAACCTACAAGCTGCAGGATTTAAACGAAAAGTCCATCCCCGGATGTGGAACTCGGACAATCTCCGTAAGTATTATCAATAGGGTATGTCCTTTATAAGTCCACTTCGATATACCTTATTATACCTTCCTATAGCATGTGTTTTCGTAATTTGCAACATGAATCATCATACATTGCCAAAGATTGCAAAAAGAAACATGTGCTGCTCACCGATCCTCGGCACGGCCGAGTTATCTATTTGAACAGGGATTCTCTGAACCTCGGCTGAGCCGAGCAACAAATTCTCCGAACCTCGGCTGGGCCAAGCAACAAATTCTCCAAACCTCAGCCAAAGCCAAGGACTACACCCTGCCGCTCGAAACCTCGGCCAAAGCCAAGGAGCGACCTTAGCTATCAAGCTCCTCGGGCCTACCGAGTGACATTCTCGTGCCCTGGTCGCGTCCGACTGCCGAACCATCGACCGAAGGAGCAAAGTCCTCGCGCCTTAGCCGCACCCCAGGACATCATTTGAAGCAGGGTGACTTCTCGAATACCCTATAAATGAATACGAAAATAAAGACCTCCTGATGCTCTGAAGGAAGTAAAGGGATTCCTTCTAAAGGATCGCCTAGGTCTGCCGCCGGTCCGGGCAGAGACTGGTGGCCCCCCAAGAAAACTTGTTTCGGATTCGGGCAGCTCATAAGCCCTGGCCGACCTAAACAATGTGCATAACTTAGCTTGGATTCGGGTAGCTCATAAGCCCCGACCGACCTAAGTGTCCTCCTAAGCTACGTCCGGATTCGAGTGGCTTGCGTGTCCTAATTAAGCCCGACCGTGGTCTCACAAGACCTAGCTCGAACTTGGGTGGCCGGAAAAATCCAACCAACGTTCGCAAATGCTCTGGGAACAACAGAATGCACAATGTGATGAAACTTTGTATTCATTGATTAAAAAGGAAGGAAGGACAACAACGACAAAAGAAAGAAAAAGAAGTAAAAAAGCCCTCGCTAGGGCTCGCTGTCACTCCCGGAAGCTAGCAAGCCCTCCAGGAGTTGGGAAAGCTCGGCGACTTGCCGGTGGAGTGACGTTATTTCCTCCCTTTGCCGGTCCGCCACCCGGCGTAAGGCCTCGACCTCCCTCATGGTAACAGCGACGTATTCTTCGACGACCCTCTCGAGCCGTTGATGGCTCGCGAGGGCTGACGCCAAGGCCAGCCCATCGACCGTGATGGTGGGACGGCCCCCCCTGGATGCAGCGAGCCGTTGATTGCCACTCTTATACCATTGGATGACTGCTCTCCTCCTTGAGAAGCCATGTCAAAAGTTGTTCTAGAACTGAACCAAAGAGATGGCGAAAACCAGCACCCCCCGTTCGTATTTATACTTATCAAGCGAGTATTTCAATCAGTCGGACCGTAACCACCAACCCATGAGAACTCGCCACGTATCATCGCTTTAATTGGCACCTGCAGAACCCGAAAGGTCGTGCTCCATCCCGAGCGAAATCGGTAATGCAGACGGACTGTTCGGGAACCCCCTTTTTTCTTCTCTGGGAACGGGGTAGCTCCCAATCTGCTGGTCCCCCGTAATAAATGCTCCCAACACTTCCCCAAGCTCTTTTAAGCTGGCCGCCTTTTGGGAAGCGTGGAAAAGAAAGAATTCTAGTGCCTGACAATAATTCGTCCCCTTGAAAGGGGTCGTGTCATAAATGGAGGGCGTGACCATGTACCGCCCATTCCGCCTTGACGCCCCTCACCGAACGCCGCAGGGACCTGGCATTATGACTCATGGTGACGACTAAGTCACGTCTCTGAGCTCCAAATCTTCGAACCTTGGCAGGGCCAAGTAACAAATCTCCGAACCTTGGCGGGGCCAAGTAACAAATCTCTGAATCTTGGCAGGGCCGAGCAACCGTTCTCCGAATCTCGGCAGGGCCAAGACATAAATATTCGGACTCCAATGGGGTCGAGGCATGAATCTCCGAGCTTCAGCCCAAGTTAAGGAACGTATTCTACCACCAAACAACCTCTAAACCTCTGTCTGGACCAGGGCAGCTTGCAAGCCCCGACTAGTTCGGATAGCGCGGGATCCTAGCCTAAAAACGAATGGGACGTCCTTGTATCCCACGATCAGAAACAACAACTTGGCACAAGAGAAATAGAGGTTGAGAAATAGAGCAAAACTTTCTTTATTTCGTTGCCATCAAAGCCAATTACAAATGCCTGAGAGGCGTTAAGAGCATTAAAATGCATAAAATAAAGACAAGCACAAAACTCGAGCAACTGCTCCAAAGCAAACCTGGGCAACTGTGATCCTCCACCGTCAGAACCAACAAGATGACATCCGGGGGGATCTTGTACAAGCGACACATCCGCTCCAGATCAGCCAGGGTCACCTCCGAAACCTGGTCGCTTGGGCTCACCATATTCTCGATCATAAGAGAAAATGAGCAGAACCGCAGTGGGAGCAAGAAGACGAAGTTCTTCGGAGGAGAACGAAAGGGGCTCTACGAATAAAGATAGCGCCGCCACGACTCCTTTTTGCCAATCAAAACTGCCTCAGGGTGGGGAGGGGGCGCCCTAACCTAAGCGTCCGAAACTGTCCCTACGGGCACCGCGAAAGTTGGGATTTCCCACGTGGCATCTCCCCAGCCGCTACCTTCGCTCCTAAGGAATGCCGGATCCGCCTCGGAAAGGCAAGATGGCCCCACGGCATTAATTAAGGGCATCATTGCATGGGCAATCAATACGCATCCCCAAATGCAGGTCACGCCACCTAGGCCTATACTCCCTATGCCCGAACCTACGCTTCGAACTAGGGAGTGGAGGGCATGTGTTAGGGGGTAAAATCATCATTGCATCAATATTCGTGCGAGGAGGCTAAGACCGACCCTATCCCTTCAACCGCCATGATGTCCCTGAGCTTCCCGTAGCTCGGCTCCCCCGAGCTTCCCATAGCTCGGCTCCCCCGAGCTTCCTATAGCTCATCTTTCTCCGGGCTTCCATAGCTCGGCTTTCTCCGGGCTTCCCTTGCTCCCCCGAGCTTCCATAGCTCGGCTCTCTCCGAGCTTCCGTAGCTCGGCTCTCCCGAGCTTCCCGTAGCTCGGCTCCTCCGAACTTCCCGTAGCTCGTCTTCCCCGAGCTCTCATAGCTCGGCTCTTTCCGAGCTTCTATAGCTCGGTTCCCTCGAGCTCCCATAGCTCGGCTTTCTTCAAGCTTCCATAGCTCGGCTCTCCCCGAGCTTCGTAGCTCGGCTCCCCCGAGCTTCCCGTAGCTCGTCTTTCCCGAGCTTCCATAGCTCGGCTTTCTCCGGGCTTCCATAGCTCGGCTCTCCCCGGGCTTCCGTGGCTCATCTTTCCCGAGCTCCCATAGCTCGGCTCCCCCGAGCTTCCTGCAGCTCGTCTTCCCCGAGCGATCCATGATCCGATACTCACCCCCGCAGAACCTGGCGCAGGAGAGCCTAGACCTATCGTAACAACATCCCAGGCAAAGAATTATGTTGAAGAGTGGTCTAGAACCTAATACAGCTACCTGGGACCTACGCACCTACCAGATCCCAAGCCATCAAGGAGCTCTCCTAGCCGTCGATCCCTTAACAAATAAGATACGAATCCCAACGGCCCCATAACGGCCTGATTCAATCCATCTCCGTATCCTAACAACCTTCGAACCTTCCAGAAGGCGCTCAAGATCCAGGTGATAACCTATAAATATGACACTCCCAGATTCCCTCAGGTATGCACTCACTCTCATACTCACTCTCCCACTCTCCCCAGCTGCTCGTCGGTGCTCCCTTTTTTTCTTGAGCTTCCGATCGGCCGCCCCTGGAGAGACTTTTCGAAGAGATCCACCTCTCCGTTTTCTATTGATCGCCGATTCTCTCCACTGTCTTGGGCATCGGAGGGTCTTCCACAGAGGGCCACCCCCAACGCCTCTCGCATGAGGACTGTCTTGCAGGTCCGCCCAGGAGGGAGCCCACGCTGTATCCCGATCGCGCCCGAGCGAAGGATAGATTTCAGCAGCAACATATATATATATATATATATATATATATATATATATATATATATAAAGTATTTAAGCATCTATTAATATTATATAATTTTCTATTATTTTTATTTGATTTGATATTAAAATTTTGTTATTTTTATTTTCTATTTTTAATAATTTATATTGATGTAAGTCTATGGGATTTTTATTAAGCCATTAGTTTATATGATATTTTATTTAGTTTTTAGTGATACAGAATGAGTTCAATTAGGATATAAGAAAAATACAACTAAGAATTAAGTAGATTATAGAATAGTTATATTACTTCTGACACCTAATGAATTAATTGAGTTGCAATTAGATAAATTTTAGTATTATATTTTATAGTATTTTTGACTTTGAATGTTAATAAAAATGTGATGTATGACTATAAAAATCAAAAAAATAGACCTTATGTATTTTTTTAGATTTATGTTTTGAAGAATATGCGGCTGTGCCATGTGTCCAATTAAAATTAGATTAGAGCATGATGATTTTGTTCCTTCAATGTATACATATATTTTTCTTTTCTTGAGATGAAAGATAAAAATCAATTAGGAGGAAAAGTGGTTCATAGCATATTTGATGAAGTCATTGGTAAGTTGAAGAGGGATGACAAAACTACATTTATGCAATAGGTAAAGCATATATTAGGTACCAACATGGATGTGATGGTACTGATATGCAGCATGTGGAGTGGTCATTCTCAAGTAGACCAACATGTAAGGCTTTTATGATTTCATCTTCAGAGTAGCCTCTCCTATTATTTCCCAAAGAGATCGCTCTTCATTAGCTAGAGAGGAAAATTTTTTTAATTAATTAGATGAGCTTGCATCTGCCTTGTCACGCCCTAAATTCATCATCTGATTTGACCACATAACACGGTCGCATGAACCCTAAGGCAAGCTTTAAAGACCATGCAAGGCCTGATATAAACAATCCATATTATATTCCATAAAAATTTTATCATTTAAAGAAATGGCAATTATCATAATTTTTTTAAAAAAACTGGATAAACATCCACTAATGTCATAAACATAAGTTTATTATTATCCCTACAATCTTTAAAAAAAATTATTAAAATAGAATTTCTACCTATCTAACTAATCCCAATAGCTGCAACATCGCTCCATCCCATCCTATCAAATTAATCACCTCAACCTATAAAAATTTTTTAATAGATATAATGAGCTCAATAGCTCCGTAAGAATCCCCTACATAAAATTTATCTTCTTGTATAGCAATTTAATAGATAATCTTTATGATATAAATACATGATTAAGTAAAATCAAACTACCAAATCAATAAATATATATGCCATCATGCAATCATGTAACACACATCTAATAACTTTAGACTCAACCAATCATACATTGGATCCAAATCCATCTAGTTTTAGCTTTAGACTACCATAACCATGTTTCAGCCCATTGTGACGGGCAACACTACCACATTTTTAGCCTATGGCAAGGTTCTCACATGACCAGTTTAGAGCATCAACCATCACGCACTCATGCATCACAACCAACACATGGCATGCATATCAATTCATTGCAACTCAACAACATATCAATGCATCGCAACTCAATCATGACAATAAAAATTTTAGAAGTCATAATTAGGCAATAGTCATCAACCAAACCATACCAAGAATCATAAAATAACACGAAATTTATAATTCACCCAACATAAATCATAAAAAAACCAAAAATTATTATTTATACAATACCGATAAAAACTATGTAGGAGAATTCTTACTTCATAATTTGGCTAACAATCCCTCATTGACGATTCGAATTTAACTCTTTTCTGTCATACCGGTTGTCCCTTCAGCTGACACAATTCATATATTTTATTTAATTAACAGAAATAAATTTTAATAAAAAATAAAATAAATTAAAAATTAATTTTTTTTAGAATCCATCATTGAGTTTGTACCACAATCTGAGCACTCACCCTTCTCCTCTCCTTTTTTTAAATTCTCTCACTGCGTTCATCATCTGTGCCTATTTTTTTTCCATCTTTAATGACCTACTAAGGACTTACCTCTCTTTCCTAATGTCCAACGATATCCTTATGGTAGCACTCCTTGGAAGAGCAAAAGAAAAGAGATTTCTCTTTTCCTCTCTTTTTTCCCTTTGTTTCTCTTTTCGCCTCTTCTTTCCCTAGCGATGGGGGGCTTTGCTTCCCTCCTTTTCTCTCTTCTTCTTCTTCTTCTTCTTCTCTCTCTCTCTTTTTTTTCCTAGCGGCGCTAGAGAGACCCTAAGCCGCCTGCTCCCCTTTTATTCATGCTGCGAGGCTTGCGCTGGGGAGGAGGGATTCCTCCCTTGTTTCCATGCGTAACATACGCATTTTAGTGGGATTGGACAGGTCCACTTTGGGCCGATCCATTTCCATGGGCCTTACATTCTTCCTCTCTTAAAATAAATTTCGTCCTCGAAATTTTTCTTACCAAATACATCAAAGAGTTGAGGATGTTTGTCTTTTACTTCTGACTCTAATTCCCAAGTGGGTTCTCTTTCTGAGTGGTTGCTCCATTATATCTTCACATAAGGTATAGTACGATGGCATAAAACCTGATCTTTTCTGTCGACAATCCGCACTGGGTATTCATTATAAGTCAGGTCCTCTTGAAGATGCAATGGCTCATGCTCTACCATATGATTTGGATTTGGAACATATTTCTTCAACATTGACACATGAAAGATATTGTGCACATTTGACATAGTTGATGGTAATTCTAGTCAATATGCAACCTTTCCAACTCTGTCTAAAATATCAAATGGACCAATGTATCTGGGATTCAGTTTACCCCAAAGTCCAAACCCCATCATACCCTTGCTAGAAAAAACCTTCAAGAACACATGATCACCGATTTGAAATTCTAGCTTCCTCCTATTGTCAGCATAACTCTGCTGTCTGCTTTAAGCCATGCGAAGACATTCTCGAATTGCTTATATTTTTTCCATAGCTTGTTGCACTAACTCGGGTCCTAAAAATTTTCGCTCACCAACATCATCCCAACAAATTGGAGACTGACATTTTGTTCCATATAGTGCTTCATAAGGAGCCATTTGGATACTTGCTTGATAACTATTGTTATAAGCAAACTCAATCAAGGCCAGATGACTATCACATGCACCATCCAAATCTATAACACAGGCTCTTAGCATATCCTCTAAGATCTGTATGATCCGTTCTGATTGTCCATCCGTTTATGGGTGAAAAGCAGTACTAAAACTAACTTGGTATGAAGTGCTTTATGAAGACCTTTCCAAAATTGGGATATAAACCTACTATCCCGATCAGATACAATAGTCATTGGAACCCCATGCAGCCTCACAATTTGTTCTATGTACATGACTGCCAATATTTTCAAAGAGAATATAACCCTAAATGATAAGAAATAGGTTGATTTGGTCAACCAATCCATAATCACTTATACAATATTACTACGCCAAGGGGTTCTCGGCAAGCCAGTTATAAAGTCCATAGTGATATGCTCCCATTTCCACTGAAGAATATCAAGAGAATGCAATGGTCCAGATTTTTGATGTTCAGCTTTCACCTGTTGATATACTAAGCACTGAGCAACATGAAGATCTATGTCCCATTTCATACCCATCCACTAAAAGTTTTTCTTCGGGTCATGATACATCTTGGTACCTCCAGGATGCATAGTGTAGGCTGAATCATGTGCTTCACCCAAAATCTCTTCTTTCAATTCTTTATCATTTGGTACACAAAGTATGTCCCCAAATCTCAATGAACCATCCTTATGAATTCAAAACTCTGTTTGAACACCGGTCTCCACCATTTTTATAATCTTTTATAACTTTGGGTCCTTCTAAGATCTTAATTCTTTCTATTAAGGTAGCTAGCTGTACTGTAAGTGTAGCAAGTTGAACCTTGGTGTCATATATCCGGACCCCAATACCAGCTCTATCTAAATCCAATAAAATATATCTTTAATTAGTTATCAGAGCTACCAATTCACCTGAAGATTTTCTACTTAAAGCATTGGCCACCATATTAGCCTTCTCTGGATGATAGTTAATGGTCAAATCATAATCCTTTAATAATTCCAACCATCTTCTCTGCCTCAAATTTAATTCTTTCTGAGTAAAAATGTACTTCAAGCTCTTGTGATCAGTGAAGACATCACACTGTTCTTCATACAAGTAATGTCTCCATATTTTTAAAGTAAACACTATCGTTGCCAATTCTAAGTCATGAGTTGGGTAGTTCTGCTCATATGATTTTAATTGTCTAGAGGCATAAGCAATCACCTTTCCATTTTTCATTAATATACATCCAAGTCCTCTACGTAATGCATCACTATAGATGGTAAAACCTCATGTTCTAGCTAGAATAGTCAACATCAGGGCCATCACTAATTATCTTTTCAACTTCGAAGCTCTTCTCACAATCGTCTGTCCATTAAAAATTTACTCACTTTTGAGTCAAGCGAGTTAGAGGTATGACAATACAAAAGAATCCTTCAACAAACCTTCGATAGTATCCTGCTAATCCCAAGAAACTGCGTACCTCAGACACATTAGAAGGCTTGTTCCATGCAACCACAGCTTCTACTTTCTTCGAATCCACTGAAATACCTTCCTTAGATATTACATATCCAAAAAAGCAACACTATCCAACCAGAATTCATATTTAGATAACTTTGCATAAAGCTTCTCTTCCCGAAGTGTCTGTAATACTATCCTCAAATATTCTCTATGTTCTTGTGATCCTTTTGAATAGATCAGAATATCATCAATGAACACTACCACAAATCAATCCAAGTAAGATTTGAATACCCGATTCATAAGATCCATAAATGCAGCTTGTGCGTTGGTCAATCCAAAAGGCATAACCAAAAACTCATAATGCCCATATCTCGTCCTAAAAGCTGCCTTCGGTATATCCTTGGATTTTATCTTTAATTGATGATACCCTGATTGAAGATCAACTTTCAAAAATATTTGTGCTCCTTGCAATTGATCAAACAAATCTTCAATCCTTGCAATTGAAGACTTCAATCTTTCTTCTTCACAAATAGTACAGGAGCATCCCAAGGGGACACACTTGGTCTGATAAAGCTTTTATCTAATAACTCTTGCAACTGCTTCTTCAACTCTCTTAATTCTGCTGGAGCCATCCTATATGGGGTCTTTAAAATTGGACCAGTACCATGAATCAGATCAATAGAGAAATCAATCTCTCTATCTGGAGGTAACCCTGGTAACTCATCTTGAAAAACATCAGGAAACTCGTTCACAACATGAATGTCCTCTGTGCGAAGCTCCTTTTGTTGGGTATACAACACTGTAGCTAAATACCCTTCACAACCTTCCTGAGAAGCTTCTTGGCCTGTAGTGCCGATATCATTTTAGTTGGGCAAATGACTTGCCACCCATACAGTTAAACTCAGCTTACCCAAGAATTTGAAATTTTATTATCTTCTCAAAACAGTCAATTGTAACATGATAAGCTGCTAGCCAATCCATCATAAGAATCAAATCAAAATCCTTCATTTCTAAAATTAACAAATCTGCCTTCATCTCCATATCCCCAATGGTTAATATGCAATCCTTATACATTGACTCTACTAACATAATATCTCCACTTGGTGTAAAGACACACATCTCAACTTCTAATGGTATAGGTGTTAACTTGCTACTTTTAACAAAATAAGCAGACATAAAGGAATGTGTAGCACCCGGATCAAACAATGCATACATTGTATGGGATAATAACTTAATCATACCTGTCACCGTAGCATTTGAGGCATTAGCATCTGGCTTTGAGAGTGCATAGATATGCCTTTGAGCTCAAGATTTTTGCGGTACCTCCCCCGATTGTGGTGCTATTGAAGACTCTAGTTTTCCTTGTGGTTCTCTCCTCTTGGAATACTTTGCTGCTATGTGACCTGGCTGTCCATATGTGTAGCACTTCTTCTGTGATAGCCCGCAATCTCTTAAGAAATGTAGTCCTCCACAACCGAAACACTTGACTTCACCTTTATTTGATGTCCCACCACCTGAGGATGCATTGTTATGCCTCTTTGTATTAAGGTTATTCTTGTCTTGGCCTTGAAAATTTTCAAACCTACCACTTTTCTTCATAGTCCTCTCCTTTGCAGCTTGTGTATCATTAAAGCCCTTTTCTATTACCAAAGCCTTGTTCACCACCTCCTTATAGGTGGTCAACTCAAAAGCAGCCACTCGTTGTCAGATCGGGTCCCTAAGTCCATTTTCATACTTATGAGCCTGAATAATTTCCTCTACCACTACTGTGGGTGGATACCTTGATAATTCTTCAAACTTGATAGTATATTGTGCCACTGTCATACTGCCTTAGTCAAGATGATTAAACTCTCGAAACTTCTAGAATCTAACACTCTGAGAAAAATATTTTTCACAGAAAACCTTTTTAAATTCCCCAAAGGTGTGCTGTGCATCATTGGGCTAATTTTTCTTTCTCTGTCTCCCACCAATCATCTACCTCACCAAATAATATGAAGGTTGCAAAGTTGACCTTTTCCTCCTCTGGACATTTCAAGGCCCGAAAGACCTTCTCAATCTCTTTCAACCAACTCTCAGCCTCCATAGGGTCAGTAGTGCCCTTGAAAGCTGACAGTGCGTACTTCTTAAACTCGGTCAAGTTAACTCGACGCTCAGGTTGAGTTCTAGGATCCCATAGTTGCTGTTGTAGTTGTTGCTTTTGCAATTGTTGCTGCAAGAATCGTTGTTGTTGCTGCTGTTATAGCTCCATCATCTTCATCATATCTGCCCTTGATGCAGCTTGTTGTTGCAGCAGAATATCTAGTAACTGGGCAATAATCACATGCTCACTGGGCTATACCCTAGGTTCCTCCGCATTTCGTGCTCCTGATATCCCTGCTTCTATGGTTTCCACTTTAGGGGCATTAGGAACTTTAGTGGTGGGGACCATAGGAGGCTCCTCCTGGCGTAAATCTCGCACTGTTGAGGCTGTATCACTTCTTTGTGATTGTGAGGGCTCCCATGTAGTTGTGCCATCAGCGAATCGGGTTAGCCTTCTAGGTCGACCATGTCCTCTACCTTCAGCCATATCAACCTTTATACAACAAGGTTTAGTTTTTAATTTAATATTCATATATCAATCTAAATTAATTCATATTTCAAAACTTTCAATTCAAATAAGATTTAAAATTTTTTTCACCCACTCTCACTTCAATCCTAAATCCTAGAATCCTGAATGATCATAAACCTAAGCTCTAATACCACTTCTGTCATGCCCCAAATCTACCATGTGATTTGGTCACGTGACACAGCCGCATGAATCCTAAGGCAAGGCCTAGAGACCATGCAAGGCCTGATATAAACAATCCATACTATATTCCATAAAAAATTTATCATTTAAAGAAATAAAAATTATCATAATTTAAAAAAAAACTAGGTAAACATCCACTAATGTCATAAACATAAGTTCATTATTTTCCTTACAATCTTTAGAAAAAATATTAAAATAGATTTTATATCTATCTTACTAATCCCAATAGCTGCAACGTCGCTCCATCCCATCCTATCAAATTAATCATCTCAATCTTTAAAAAAATTTTAACAGATATAATGAGCTCAATAGCCCCGTAAGAATCCCCTACATAAAATTTACCTTCTTATATATCAATTTAATAGATAATCTTTCTAGTATAAATACATGATTAAGTAAAACCAAACAACCAAATCAATAAATATAGATGCCATCATGCAATCATGTAACACACATCTAATAACTTCAGACTCAACCAACCATACATTGGATCCAAATCCATCTGATTTTCAGCTCTAGAATACCATAACCACGTTCCAGCCCATGGCGAGGCAACCACGATGTTACACTCTAGCCTGTGACAGACAATACTACCATATTTTAGCCTATAGTAGGGCCCATGTTATCACACTCCAGCCTATGACTGGCAATACTACCACATTTTTAGCCTATGGCAAGGCTCTCACATGGCCAATCTAGATCATCAACCATTATGCACTCATGCATCACAACCAACACATGGCATGCATATCAATGTATCGTAACTCAATCACATATCAATGCATTGCAACTCAATCATGACAATAAAAATTTCATAAGTCATAATTAGGCAATATTTATCAATCAAACCACACCAAGAATCAGAAAACAACACGAAATCCACAATTCACCCAACGCAAATCATAAAAAGCCCAATAATTATTATTTATACAATATTGATAAAAAAGTATATAGAAAAATTTTTACTTCACAATTTGGCTAACAATCCCTCATTGATGACTCGAATTTAACTCCTTCCTGTCATGCTGGTTGTCCCTTTCAGCTGACATAATTCACATATTTTATTTAATTAATAGAAATAAACTTTAATAAGAAATAAAATAAAATAAAAATTATTTTTTTCCTAGAATCCATCATTAGGTCTGTGCCACAATCCGAGTACTCATTCTTCTCCTCTCCTTTATTTTTTAATCCTCTCATCGCGTTCATCACATGTGCCTATTTTTTTTTCCATTTTTAATGACCCACTAAGGACTTACTTTTCTTTTCTAGCATCCAACAATATCTTAACGGTAGCACTCCTCGAAAGAAGAGCAAAAGAACAAAGGTTCATCTTTTCCTCTCTTTTTTCCCTCTATTTCTCTTTTGGCCTCTCCTTTCCCTAGCGATGGAGGTCTTTGCTTCCCCCCCCCCCCCTTTCTCTCTTCTTCTTCTTCTTCTTCTTCTTTTCTCTCTCTTTTCCTGGCAGTGCTAGGGAGACCCTAAACCGCCTGCTCCCCTTTTTATTCACGCTGCGAGGCTTGCGCTGGGGAGGAGGGATTCCTCCCCTATTTTCACGCATAACATACGAGTTTTAGTGGGATCGGACCGGTCCAATTTTAGTGGGATTGGACCGATCCACTTTGGGCCGGTCCAATTCCATAAGCCTTACATGCCTTCTTTCATTTTCCACTCTCCCAAGGCCCATGCCGGTACTTGAGTCCAAGTGCTTTTCCTCTGCATCCAAGCCACAACAGTATATGATTTCTGATCACCCCTTGCAATTCCTGTGGAGAAGCAAGCTAATATGTGTTGGTACAGATTGTGGCTACCTAATTGATAAGACTGAGTCTAGAGTTACACTCTATGTTCTTAAAATAATTTTGTTCCACATAGTGCTTATGGTTTGTATGATGATTGTCTTTCAGGATACAATATTCTCCTTTTGATGAATACAGTACTACAATTCATCAAAAAATTTGAACCAAGAATGCTTCTTTCTTTTCTATATACTATAGCTATACTTTCCTTAGGAGAGTATGCAAATGCCTAAGAGAGAAAATGAATTGAAATTGGATTGGATTGAATTGGAATGAATGAAATGCAAAGGTCTAAAGTCCTATTTATAGGTTTTAGGTGCCTTTTGAATACATCCTTTCGGGTTTAATCTTGATTTGAATTGGTTGATCGGATTTGATCAAAGGAAGCCTTTGATACACCGATTCACTCCGTGATATGATGATCAACCAATCATATAAGCCAATCCTCGTTCTGATATGATGTTTCACCATCGTGATTTGATAATCACGTGATCAGATAGGTGGTTGCACGGCTTTGATACGTTGTTTCAGATCAGAACGATGACTTATCTCCAATGGCTTGATTGGATGAGAGATAAGAAGATCGAAACGATGCCTTATCTCCAATGGTCTGATTGGATGGGCATCGATCACCAACGGTTCACTAATGGTCAACAGATGACTAGTCAGCCGATCGGGTGTGTGCCGTTGGATCGACACTGCCATGATCACGATCGTGATTGATTATCGCATCTCAATGTTCGATCTTGACCCTTCATCTGATCGATCAATGACGATCTGAAGCATTTGATCTTAGCCTCTCATCTTAATCCGATCATTTTTCATTGTCAGATCCTCATGATCAAGAAAAATTAAAAGCCCCTCAAGCTCCTCGCGATGATGCGCATATGTGAAGTGCCCATTGCGCCCTTCGCACATGCATGATGGTAATGCTATGCATCACCCTCAAGCTCTTCACTTATGGTAAGCCTAAGGAACTTAAGCATGAAGGAAGAGGTTTTCATATAAGTGAACCTTCCTTTCTTAATTTTTTCGATGTGGGACTAAATGTCCTCTCAATTTTTCATTCACACACATAAGAAGGTATTGGGCTTTCAAAGCCCATTAGTGTATTAAAGGCCTTTTAGCCCATTACCTAACAATCCTCCACATGAATGGAAAATCAAAGATCATCAAAGATCAGTAAAGGCGATACCCCACATAAATTTTTTTTAATGCAAATGAATATGTAAACACTAAAGAGAGTATAGTGGGATGAAATTATATCATGATAGGTAACTTGTGGCTTTGAACCTTCCTTAGTGAGTTGTTATCAAGTTTACTTGCTAAAAAGTGAACATGATGTTTTGAACTTTTCAGCATTTTGTATAAACCAAAACAATAATAATCACACAACTTCCTCTCGAGCATTCTTTTGGTTCTCATGGTTGTATTCATTTTAGCCCCGAACATCTCATAGTTTCATGAGTGCTTTAGAGAATTAAACCTTAAAACTCTCATAGAATTGACCCAGTTCACACTCACATAGGTGATTCTTATTAAGAGTATCCTGCTATACCTCACATGAACGTTCATGTTATAAGGATCATTAAAGGCAACACTTATCCTGATACTTTCAACAGGTAGCACTAATTATCATAGGAATGAGCAGGATTGGATATCCTTAGTGCTATGCAAGTCTCTTCATAATTTAGTTGTCCCTTTTAAACCTAAATATTTGGATCTCTAGTCAACTAAGTTGGGTATCAACTATGAAGATTTTTTTTGTTATAGGCTTTAAACCTATTTTCCTCGATAAATAGTTTACTTGATCTCTTGGTGACCCCTTTGTCAATAGATCCACTAAGTTTTTCTTTGACTGAATATAGTCAATGAAAATTACACTAATTTTAAGAAACTGCTTAATGGTATTATGTCTACGACGTATATGTCTAGACTTACCATTATACATCTTATTCTGTGCTCTGCAAATTGCCGATTGACTATCACAATGTATGCATATTGCAGACATAGGCTTTGGCCAACATGAAATATCTTTTAAAAGGTTTCGAAGCTATTCATCTTCTTCAGTAGCTTTTTCTAAAGCAATAAACTCAGATTGCATAGTGGATCGAGCTATACATGTTTGCTTAGAAGATTTTTATGACACAATACCTCCTCCTAAGGTGAATACATATCCACTAGTAAATTTTGTATCTTTTGTATTAGATATCCAATTTGTATCACTGTATCCTTCTAGTACAGCTGATATCTTGAATAATGTAATCGATAACTTAGGGTATATCGCAGATATCTTAATACCCTTATTAGAGCTGTCCAATGACTTGGACCTGAATTACTTATGAATCTGCTCAACTTATTGACAACATATGCTTTGTCAGAACGAATGCAATTCATAACATACATTAAACTGCCAATTATACGTGAATATTCCAACTGAGATATGGGTTCTCCAGTATACTTAGTCAAATATAGATTAACATCTACAAATATTTTCACCGGGCTAGTATCATACTTGTTAAACTTATTTAATATTTTCTTAATATAATGAGATTGAGATAATATTATTTCTTCAGATGTTCTAGTGATTCGAATTCCTAGTATAACATCTGCAACACCCATATTTTTTATGTTAAAATGTTTAATTAACATTTTCTTTATTTATTTAATCATTTCAGTATTACTACCAATGATTAACAGGTCATCTATATATAAGAAGATTATTACATATCCTTTAGGCAAGGTTTTGGCAGATATACATTTGTCACATTAATTTATTTTGAATCCATTTGATAATATGACATTATCAAATTTTATATGCCATTGTTTAGGTTCTTGTTTTAATCCATATAAGGATTTAACAAGTCTACACACCTTTTCTTGTCTAGGAACAACAAATCCCTCAGGCTGTTCTATGTATATTTCTTCATCTAATTCACCGTTTAGAAAAGCAGTTTTAACATCCATTTGATGAATTTCTAGATTGTCAATGGCTGCAAAAGCGATTAACATTCTTATAGATGTTATTTTACTTACTAATGAATAGGTATCAAAGAAGTCTATACCTTCTTTTTGTTTGAAGCCCTTAGCTACTAATCTGGCTTTATACTTATCAATTGATCCATTAACCTTTAGTTTTTTCTTAAAAATTCACTTGCATTCTAGAGGTTGCATACCATATGATAAGTCTACCAACTCCCAGGTATGATTGTGCACGATGGACTCAATTTCACTATTAACAGCTTCTTTCTAAAAGGGTGCTTCTGAAATAGACATTGCCTCTTTGAATGTTTGAGGTTCATCTTGTAACATATAAGTTACATAATCAGGACCAAAAGACTTTGTAACTTTTGGTCTCTTGCTGCATCTGGGTTCATTTTCAGGATATTTTTTCTGATGACTACTACTAGCAGTATTATCATAAATTCTTTTATTTGAACTTATTTTCAATTTTTCTTTGCTTGAAAATATATTTTTAAAGAATGATGCATTCCTTGATTCCATGATTGTATTTTTCTGAATATCAAATATATCCGATTTATACACAAGAAAGCAATATGTACTACTTTTTTGTGCATAAACGATAAAATACAATCAACAATTTTAGATCCTATTTTGACCTTTTTGGGATCCGAAATAGCTACTTTAGCTAGACATCCCCACACTCTTAAGTAATTGTAAGAAGGATTCTTTCCTTTCCATAACTCATATGGAGTAATATCCTTCTTCTTAAGATGTATCTTGTTAAGAATATGATTTACAGAAAGAATTTCTTCTCCTCATAAATTCTGTGGTGTACCCAAATTTATCAACATAGCATTCATCATTTCTTTTAATGTGCGATTTTTGTGTTCCACAATTCCATTAGATTAAGACGAATAAGGAGCCATAGTTTGATGAATAATGCCATGCTCTTGACAGAATTCGTCAAAAGGTGTATCGTATTCTCCACCTCTATCACTCTTATAGCCTTAATCTTTTTACCAAGTTAATTTTCAACTTCAATCTTATAACATTTAAACATTTCTAAAGCTCGTCTTTAGACTTTAGTAGATACACATAGCAGTATCTTGTTGAATCATCAATAAATATTATAAAATACTTTTACCTCCTTAAGATAGAACTAACTTTAAATCACATAGATCACTGTTGAATTAAGTCAAGAGATTCAATATTTCTTTCTACTGAAGGAAATGATATTTTTGCTAACTTAGCTTCAACACACACTTCGCACTTATAATGTGAATCAATTTTATGATTAGGTAATAATTCTAATTTTATTAATTTTTGTAATGAATTAAAATTCATATGTTCTAATCTATCAGGCCATAAACAAGAAGAGTCAACCATATAAGCAGAAGAAGAAGCTTTATTCATTTTAAGGTTTTTTTTTGTATAGTCATTACATTTACCTTGAATAATCCATTATTCAAATAACCCTTTCCAATAAATATCTCCCCCTTAGTAAGTACAAATTTGTCAGACTCAAAAACTATTCTAAAGCCATGTTTGCTTAGGAGGGAGCATGACACCAGATTCTTTCAAATATCTGGAACATGAAGTACATCATTTAATCGAAGTTCCTTTTCAGATGTCATCTTGAGTACTATATGGCCAAGTCCTTCTATCTTGGATGTAGCAGAATTTTACATAACTAGATTTCTACCATTGATAGGAGTATATGATGAGAACATACTCTTATCATAGCAGACAGGTCTGGTAGCTCCAGTGTCGATGTACCACTTATCGACTTTGTCAACCATATTTGCTTCAAACACAAATAGCTGATAGCATCATCTCGGATACTTCAGGATAGGATTTCAGTAATGTTGACCTCTTTCTTTTCTTTCTCCTTGAAACGACAGTTCTTGAATTTATATCCTTGCTTTCCACAGACAAAGCACTTTCCCTTGAACTTAAATTTCTTTGGATTGCCCTTCTTCTGTTTAAAGCCTTCACCAGGAAACTTGTGTTTCTTCTTCCCTTTTATGAGGTTAGCCTTAGGCTCAATAGATTGTCCTCCTATCTTCTTGCTTAGCTCTTATTGTCTTCCTCGATCCTCGGGCGACCAATTAGATCTTCAATTCCCATCTCCTTTAACCTATGCTTCAAGTAGTTCTTAAAGTCCTTCCATAATGGCGGTAGCTTCTCTATAATGGTGGCTACCTAGAATGACTCACTGAGAGGCATTCTCTCTGTATGTATCTCATGCAGGATGATCTGAAGCTTTAAACATGCTTTATAACAGTTTTGTAATCGATCATTTTGTAGTCTAAAAATCTTTCGACCACAAACTTCTTATGTCCTGCATTCTCTGTCTTATACTTTTTATCTAGGGAAACCCATAACTCCTTAGCAGTTGTACACATTATACAGGGTATTATCCATACCATTGAGGATGTAGTTCTTGCAAAGAAAGTCTGAATGCTTCCATTCTTTCACCGCAGCAATCACTTGCTTATCGGTCTCTCCTTCCTTCAGGACTGGTGGATCTTCATTCAGCACTCTGATCAGATTCATAGTGGTAAGGTAGAACAGCATCTTTTGTTGCCACCTCTTGAAGTCAGTTCCGAAGAACTTCTCTGGTTTCTCGGCTTGAACGGATGTGGGCATGGTAGCCATCTGCAGCAGCACTTCCGTGATAATAGAAAATTATCTTAAAATTGTTGGCGCAGATTGTGGCTACCTAATTGATAAGACCAAGTCTAGAGTTACATTTTATGTTCTTAAGATAATTTCATCCCGCAATGGTGCTTACAGTTTGTATGATGATTGTCTTTCAGGATACAACAGTCTTCTTTTGATGAATGCAACACTATAATTCACCAAAAAATTTAGTGCAAAGTGCACCTACAAAGTGCCCTTCGTGCATATACGTGCGCGTACGGTGATGCTTATAAGTGAACTTAAGCATAAAAAAGAGGTTTTTATATAAGTGAACATTTCTTTCTTAATTTTTTTGATATGAAACTAAATATTCTCTTAATTTCTTATTTACACATATAAAAAGATAATAAACTTTAAAATTTATTAA
Organism: Calamus simplicifolius; assembly: GCA_900491605.1. NCBI lineage: Eukaryota > Viridiplantae > Streptophyta > Magnoliopsida > Arecales > Arecaceae > Calamus > Calamus simplicifolius. Next base: position 161,687 of record UESW01001774.1, on the reverse strand, counting down.
TGCATTAAATACCTTTTGGCTTATTACTTAACAATATGATCTGGGTAACATATGTTTACACTACACTGAAGAGATTGCTGGCTGTTTCTGCTTTGATCAGCCAGGAGAATGCTGGTTGGAATGCCAATATGGTTCATCAGCTGTGTGGGACTGAGTTGGCACAAAGGATCCTTGCCATGCCTCTTCCCATTTCTGCAGGCCCGGATATTAGACTATGGCGTCGTTCCTGTCTTCCTTGCGCTCCCACTAGGGATCTGATTGCTTGTCTCCGACCTCCGACCTTGGGCCTTTGCGATGTTGCTTGGATTTGGCGTTTGCCAATTCATCCTAGGGTCCAGCTCTTTTTATGGAAGCTTAGATTGGATCACCTACCTACCTGCTCCCTACTGGCCAGTCGGGGTCTTTCTATATTGCCGCTCTGCCCGATATGTGGGATGCACAATGAATCGGTTGATCATGTCATCTTCGTGTGTTCTCGTGCGGCTTAGATTGGCAGTTAACCTAGTTTACCCCTTGGTTGCTAGAGGATGGTCCTACCCGGCTTTCTTTTTTGCATGCTATCCGGCTGGATACTCAGAGTGGTCCCTGCTTTCGGGGTGTTTTATCTGCCTATGCGGCTTATCATATTTGGCTGTCTCGGAATGAGATTGTTTTTGCTGAGGAGACAGCCTCACCGCAGGTGGTCATCCGCCGTGCTCTTTTCATGCCCGCGAGTACACTCACTATCATCATGGTATTCACATTGATGGGCCTGGTCACTGGGACTCCCCTACTGCTTCGGCAGCGCTCCGTTCTACGGTCTTTGTCTGTTGGGAGCCCTCACCCTCGGGTTACGTCAAAGTGAACTTTGATGGTTTTGTTTCTAATCGTTTGCTGGTTCTTGGTTTGTCATTCGTGGGCCGGAGGAATAGTTATTTGCGGCTGGTGGTCATAGTTCTGTTGATATTTCGGTGCCTATGGCGGAGCTCCAGGCTGCCTGGAAGGGTATCACTCATGCCGTACAACAGTTGGGATATCACAGGTTGATCATTGAGGGAGACTCTTACGATTATCAGGTGGATAAGGCAGGATGAAATTTTTTCTTCTGTTCTCAATCCTCTGATTAGAGATATTAGAGTCTTCCTCCAGGCTACTTCTGCCTTAGTAATTCGATACATTTATATGAAAGCCAATACAGCGGCCGATTGGGTTGCATCTTTTGTTGCTAGCTATTCCGGTTAGTGGGATTGGCATATTGATGTTTTTTATCCTATTATTTTATATTAAATTTTATACTTCGATATTTTAGATTTGACTCGTACCAAAATGATGTGATCTGCTTGTAACTAAAAAAAAAAAAAAAATACTGGCCTAAATACGAGATAACATGCTTAAATTATAGGATGGCTCATACGTGATCTGCTTTGATGACCAATAACGCATCTACGTGCTGTCCCATAAAGGTGCATCCCTGGCCCTGCTCGGTAGATGAGAGGTGCCGTACGTTTGGGAAAAAAAAAAAAAAAAAGAAAGAAAGAAAGGAGATAATGCGGCAGCTGACAAGTCGATAAAAGTGGGTGCAAATAGATTGATGATTAGCAGTATTATTAAAGAAGGGAGGAGAAGGAGGAGGAGGAGCTTATGACAAGACTAGCATTGCCGGTCGCAATAAAGTGCCAGAGCTTCTGCTTCCTCCTCGCTTGCATTGCACTTAAAGATCTGACTAGTCTGCTTGAAAGGTCATGTCATGGCCCGGTGACAACGAAATAACAGAGAGCAGATGGGCAAAGAAAACCATAAAATAACTCCTTTTTTTCTTGTTTTTTAAATTCACATTGGGGGTGTCACTGTGAAGTGCCGTCAGGAAATAACAGGAAGGAGGGCCGATCTTCGTGAAGGTAAGCAACTTAAACAGGGTACCGCAATCAAATCGGAATCAACGGCTTTCTTCTGTGTGTCACCGACCATTAACCTCCTAGAAGTGAAAGCCAACACCAGCGTTCTAGTTAAAATGCACTCATCCTTCCTTTCTAAAACATGGATGTAGCCAACAAATCTAGCCTATTTGTGATCAGGTTCATGGGTCCAACGTCCTGGATCTTAACCACATCCTTCAATATGGAATCGATCTTTTAATTGGTCCTCACTCTACGTTCCTAATCTCCTCTCATTACCCCTCAAACTCTTCAGCGTGAGGAATCTGCGACTGAAATTGCTACTGTTTGTCTGGAGGGTGGAACTTTAATGACCATGCATCAAGAATAGAACAAAAACAATCTTCTGCATTTTGAATACATTTTTCAATGTTATATATATATACACGTTGCAGCTAGTGAAGGAACGTAATCCATGCGTAATCACTTGCTGCACCTTTCGTGGTCCTTTGCTACCAAAACCAGCTACTGTAGTATCCCGTATTGATAGATGATCTTATTTTATTGCGATATAGCTTAATCGTTTGCAGATAATTCTTAACGAAAGCTATCGACTAGTTAATAAGTGATAACGATGTCTCTTTTTAAAATTTAAAATTTAACCAAATGCCTACTTTGATGGAAGTAGGCGGTGGAAGGGAGTTAAGGAAATCTCTTTAAATAAGAGATCCCTTCTAAGGTTTTCGATAACACATTACGTACTGAGAGAAAACTAGAAAGAAGCAGAGATATTGGGTCCCTGATCAAGAGCATATCCTGAGGGCATACACCATCGTGTGTGATAGCTCATTGATTGGAAGCACTCAATCAAGGTTCTCGAAGTGGTAGATCAAGATCCTGAAGAGGTAGATCTACAGCTGATTCAGATCAAGATCCTGATTCAGATCTTCGAGAAGTAGATCATAAGCAATGGCTGGAGGTAATACAAAGATCATATCTATTAATTCTATACAATATTGTGTAGATTGTTAATATATTTCTAACAGTTGGTATAAGAGCTTCAATACCTCTGCCTTGTTTTCGTTGTAAGTGTTTCCATCATTTCAGATTTAATTATTTTCTGATCTAATTAAATCTTTTAGGACAACTTATTATTTTATTGTTCGTAGGCTTTCTTGGTCTCTATTTCTCTTATATAGGGATAGTCCAAAGGAAAGGCTACTGGTAGTACCTGGATTATTTGATCCAACGAACGTGTGGTAGGGATATTAGGGACGCACCAAAAGGGAGACTACTGGTAGTACCTTGATGCGTTTTACCTAACTACCTATGTACCGGAAGAGTTAATAGATCGTCTGAAAGATTGCATGGGATCATAATTTATTTTTTTGATATGGTTTAAATAAAAGAAAGTTGATATGATTAATGAAATATCAATTTTTTTCGTGGTGGTTAGTCTTTGGATTCTTAATTCCACGATCACAGCTTCAAACCACCGTGGGGTATGTTGTGGTTCCAATTTTTCGGTTGGTTTTCTTGTATTGTGGTTCCAATTTTTCTGCCCGTTTTTAAAGAGATGGAGATGGCTGTTTTTCCTTCCGTTGAAAAATAGTGGAGTGGCCTCTCCAGTCTCTCTGTTAAAGAGAGAAAAATAGTGGCCTCTTAAAAAAAAATGGAAACATGGCCACATGGTGGCCTATGGATTTTTCGAGTTTCTCTCAAGAAATCACTGTAGGTGGCCATTTTTCCTCTTCCGATTTTCTCCTGGCTATTTTTTTGATTTTTGTTCCGATTTTTGCTCATGGAACTTTGAGCAGAGTGAAAACGTGAATGTGGCCTCTTCTGTTAAAGAGAGAGATAATCTGTTAAAAAGAGAACGTGGCTTTCATGAGCACATGCGGTGATCTATTAAAGAGAGAACATGGCTTCCGTGACCACATGCGGTGATCTGTTAAAGAGAGAAAACATGGCTTCCGTGACCACATGTAGTGACCTATTAAAAAGAAAAAACATGGCATGTTCTGTGCGTTTTTTAATTTTCTCGCCTATGGGTCTTTCGGTTTTCTCATGGGTGTGATCTTCCTAATCTCACATATCTCACAGCAATTTAAAATCAAATTGGATTGGTTAAATTTTAAATGCATGCTATTATCTGTTTAATATTTTATTATATTATGTGATATGATTTATTTTATCAATTGTTTCTTAAGTTTAAATTTTTTGTATTAAAATATGCTTCCTGAGTCTCTATGCCTATGGTGTTTTGCATAGACTGGCCCAAGGGAATATGAGCTACGGCCGAACATGTTTTAATTAACAAAAATTTTTTCTTAAGATGATAATTTTGAAATTCATTAAATAGATAATTGATATGCTTATCTCCTGTTTTGCATATTAGATTTATTTTATGCATGAATAAAATTATATTTGGTGGTAGTGTAAAAAATAATAGTGCAAATCCTTTCAAGGTTTGATTGGTCAATTGGTGTCTAGAAAAGTAAAGATTGTGGTTACTTAATTGGTTCCGTTGACTGACCTAAGGAAAGCAATGGGGGACCCCCATTTCTCTTTCACTGGCCTGGCCAATTTGATTAATTCAGATCTTGATTTGAAAATGTTATGTTGATTAAGATCACTACCTAATAATCATGCTAAATTGGTTAATCTATATGCATAATATCATATGGTTAATATAATTTTGACTAATTAAGGAGTAGCCACAGCATATTTAATTAATCAAAATTATATATTAAGTTGCAAAGATCACATAAGGTTAGATAACATTAATTATGATTAATTATATTAATGCAATGAATCTTATCCCACATAAATTTTTATTGCATTGATATAATTAATTAGGATGATATAATAAATTATTTTCTTAATTACCCATAGGAATTAAGAAAGAAATATAATTTGTTAGTCACATCATTAAGTTAATGAGTCTATTTAAGTATAATAACTTAGCCCACAAGTAGTTATTATATATTATTGATTCATGTTATTGTACGTTTACATTGGTAAACATGGCATCAAGTTATATGCCTCAAATTTAGTTACATGAACATGATTTTTATTTTTATGCATCTATTTTGTCTATTAATATTTCTGATATGAAATGTGATGTTTTCGATTTAAGTGGTGATAATTATAAATTATGGAAAGAGAGAATTCTTCTTCAATTAGGGTGCATGGTATTGACTACGCTATCAGGAAGGATGAACCATATTTGGTTACATCTACTAGCACTCAGGCTGAGATTGCTGCGTATGAACGATGGGAGCGATCCAATCGCCTCAGTATGATGTTCATACGTACTAAGATATCTGCTAGTATACGTGGTTCAATTACTGAGTGCAAAAATGTCAAGGAACTTCTGAAGGCTATTGATGCACAATTTGAGTCTTCATATAAGGCACTGGCTAGCACTCTAATAGCAAGATTGTCATCAATGAAGCTCACTATCGTTGGAGGTGTGCGTGAGCATATCATGAAGATGAGGAACATTGCGGCTCAATTGAAATCCCTAGAGGTTGAGATATCAGAATCCTTCTTGGTGCACTTTATTTTGAATTCACTTTCACAGCAGTATAGTCCCTTAAAATATCTTACAACACACATAAGGATAAATGGTCAATTAATGAACTTCTGACCATGTGTGTTCAAGAGGAAGGGAGGCTGATTTTGAAAGTGGGAGAAAGTGCACATTTAGTCACTAGAGAAAGACTAAAGCTCCTAAAACCAAACGCAAAGGAAAGGGTAAAGTACCCATCCATACAGAAGACAAGAAGGAGTCCCAGTACTTCTTTTGCAAGAAGAAAGGGCATATAAAGAAGGATTGCCTCAAATTCAAGGCTTGGCTTCATAAGAAAGGTACTCTAACCTCATCGTATGTTATGAATCCAATTTGGTTATATATCATAACACATGGTGGATTGATTCTGGTTCTACAATCCATGTTTTAAATACCTTGCAGGGTTTTCTAAATCAAAGGAAATCATTAGGAAGTGAACAAAGCATCTATTCAGGAAACAAGATGGCTTCACATGTGGAAGCGATTGGAACGTGCAAACTTATTTTAGATTCTGGTTTTATTTTAGATTTGAAAAATATATTTTATATTATAAGTTTATTTAGAAATTTGATTTTAGTGTCAAGACTTGTACACGAAGGATATTCCTTTAATTTTAATAAAAGCTCTATTGATTTATTTTATAAATCCAAGCTTATTGGGAATGGTACATTGTCCGATAATCTTTTTCAAATTAATTTAAAAAATAATACCTCCTATAATATGATGCACGCCCAAACTGGTATGAAAAGATGTGTTATAAATGAGAATTCCTCTATTTTGTGGCATCGAAGATTAGGTTATATCTCCATTGAGAGAATTAAAAGATTAGTAAAAGATGGAGTACTTGATACTCTTGATTTTACTGATTTTGGCACTTGTGTGGATTGCATAAAGGGAAAGCAAACCAACAAGTCCAAGAAAGATGCCAAGAGAAGTTCAGAAGTACTAAAGATCATACATACTGATATCTGTAGTCCAGATATGGACTCGTATGGTCAGAGATACTTCATCTCATTTATTGATGACTATTTACGATATATGTATCTCTACCTGCTTCATAATAAGAATGAAGTATTAGATGTCTTTAAGATATTTAAGGAAGAAGTAGAGAAATAATGGCAAGCAAATTAATATCGTGAGGTCAGATAGAGGTGTAGAATATTATGGTAGATACACAGAATGGACAAGCACCTAGTCCGTTTGCTCGATTTTTTGAAGAAAATGGAATTATTGTATAATACACCATGTCGGGGTCTCCTAACCAAAACGGTGTAGCTGAAAGGAAAAACCGAACATTATTGGACATGGTAAGGATCATGATTGTCAGCTCCAACCTGCCTAAATCATTGTGGACTGAAGCTCTTAAAATAGCTGCGTATATATTAAACCGGGTTCCAAGCAAGGCCATTTCCAAAACGCCATTTGAGTTATTTAAAGGTTAGAAACCAAGTTTGCAACATATATGTGTTTGGGGATGCCCATCTGAAGTAAGAGTTTATAATCCACAAGAAAAGAAACTAGACCCAAGAACTATTAGTGGATATTTTATTAGATATGCTGAGAAGTCCAAGGGTTATAGATTTTATTTTCCATCTTATAGCACTAGGATTGTGGAATTAAGAAATGCAAAATTTCTTGAGAATGACTTGATCAGTGGGAGTGATCAATTTCAGTATTTGGCTTCTTCTGAGAAAGATCATTTAGATATTCCAGCTTTCACTTCAAGTGAGGGATTGGTTGTTATTTATAGCACTCCTCAAACTCATATAAGTGCTCAACAACCAGTCAATGAAATTTCACAAGCTGATAATAATCTAGAAGATCATGTTGTTCAACAACAACAATCAGTTGTGCAAGATACTCCTCAAAAAGTCATTGACACAACATTAAGAAGATCAACTAGAATAAAGAAATCAGCAATTCCTATTGATTATATTGTGTATCTACATGAATCTGACTATAACATTAGAGCCAAAAATCCTGAAACATTTTCACAAGCCATGAGTTCTAAGGAATCAAACTTGTGGTACAATGCCATGAAGGACGAGATGGAATCTATGGCATCTAATCGAGTCTGGGATCTTGTTGAGTTGCCCGATGGTGTAAAAGCCATTGGATGTACATGGGTCTTTAAAATAAAAAAAGACTCACAAGGCAATATTGAGAGATATAAAGCAAGACTCATTGCCAAAGGGTTCACTCAGAGGGAAGGAATCGACTACACGGAGACATTTTCTCCTGTATCCAACAAAGATTCTCTGCAAATAATTATGGCATTGGTAGCTCATTTTGATTTTGAGTTACATCAAATGGATGTGAAAACCACATTCCTTAATGGAGATCTAGAGGAAGAGGTTTACATGAAACAGCCTGAAGGATTTTCCTCTGGTGATAATGAGCATTTGGTTTGCAAGCTTAAGAAATCCATATATGGATTGAAACAAGCCTCACGTCAGTAGTATTTAAAATTTCATGATGTGATCTCTTCCTTCAGTTTTGAAGAGAACATCATGGATCAATGTATATACTAGAAGGTTAGTGGGAGCAAAATTTGTTTCTTGGTCCTATATGTGGATGACATTCTACTTGCAACTAATGATAAAGGGTTGCTATATAAGGTGAAACAATTTCTCTCAAAAAATTTTGATATGAAGGATATGAGTGAGGCATCTTATGTCATTGGCATTAAGATCCATAGAGAAAGATCTCGAGGCATTTTAGGATTGTCTCAAGAAACTTATATCAATAAAGTTTTGGAGAGATTTCAGATGAAAAATTATTCACCAAGTGTTGCACCTATAGTGAAGGGTGACAAGTTCGCTTTGAACCAGTGCCCTAAAAATGAACTTGAACGGGAACATATGCACAACATTCCATATGCTTCAGCTGTTGGAAGCCTAATGTATGCTCAGGTTTGTACAAGACCTGACATTGCATTTGCAGTAGGAATGTTGGGAAGATATCAGAGTAATCCAGGTTTAGACCACTGGAGAGTTGCTAAAAAGGTCATGGGGTATCTTCAAGGGACCAAGGACTACATGCTCATGTATAGACGAACTGATCATTTGGAGATAAAGGGCTACTCAGATTCGGACTTTGCTAGCTGCGTTGATTCTCGAAAATCAACATCAGGATTTATATTTATGTTAGATGATGGAGCCATATCATGAAGGAGTGCAAAGCAGACTTTGACTGCTACCTCTACTATGGAAGCGGAGTTTGTTGCTTGTTTTGAGGCTACATCGCAAGGTGTATGGTTGAGGAGTTTCATCTTAGGGCTTAGAATTGTTGAATCTATAGCTAGGCCAATTAAACTGTACTGTGATAATTCAGCTGCTATATTTTTGGCTAAAACCACAAGAGTGGTAGTCAAGTAAATATATCGACATTAAGTATTTAGCCATAAGAGAACGCGTTAAAGAAAATAAAGTGGTCATAAAACACGTCAGCACTGAGTTGATGATAGCTGATCCTTTGACTAAAGGCATGCCAATTAAGAATTTTAAGGATCATGTGGTACGAATGGGAGTTGGTTCCATGATATAATTGCATGGAAAACAATTTGTACAAAGAAACTCTTATTTCAATTATTTTTTTATTTCTCATTCAGGTGTACACATTATTTGACTTTCGAGAAATAACAAAATTTTCTTTTGGACTCTGAATAAACATATGGTTTATTCATTATGTTATGTTGTCACATTTGGAATAGTGGTAAAGAAATTGAATGCATTGTAATACATAGAAGATAATACTTAATTACAGAGGACCTATCGCTATGATTCATGTATTTGATTTTGTTGGCCCCTACATTGATTTTGATGATTACAAAACAATTAAGACTAAGTTTATTATGAAAATTAAAATTATTGCAGGGATGTACAAGTGTCGTACAGGTGAGCCATATCAAGCAAAATTTTATTTGTTACATGAAAGCTTGTTTTCTCTTATCTTTAATATAGCTAATTGATTCTTTATTCCTTGGATTATTGCATGACAATGTGACCTAGCTTATTTCCCTCCTTAGCTAGCTTCCCCCACTTGCTAGTTAATTTATTTTTCTCTCACATTGAAGCTAGCCGAACCATACATGGGACTAGTTAGCTTATTAGCTAACTTCTTCCTTCTCCTAGTTGACTGGTTGGCCTCTAGAGCCAACTATTTAGTGCTGATTTTCCTCTTGGCCGATCACTCCTTGGAATCAGCTAGCTGGGCAGCTAGCTGGTTAGTTCATTGGAGTTAGCTAAAAAGCTAACTACTTTATAAGTCTTTTCATTCCTAGCCACATGAAACTTGAATTGAGTTAGCTCTTGAGCTAACTACTTTTTTACATGGCTTCATGCACTTTTAAAATAGCTAACTAAAGAGCTAGCTAAAATTCAAACTCTCTCTATTCATAAAAATGTAGGATGCTTGTCTATGTGGCTAGTTAGCTAAAGAGCTAACTAGTTTGTATCTTAGCTACCTTTCAAGCTAACTACTCTATTTTTTTATGGCAGATTTTTTCACCCCCAAGCCGTGCACTCATTCAAGAAAGCTAACTGGGTAGTTAACTATTTTTTCCTGGTTTCCTTTTTCAGCCGTGTGGAATTTAAATTGAGCTAGCTCACTAGCTGGCTACTTTATTTTGGATTGAGGCTGATTTCTTGCCGTGGAGCCTTGCTAGCTAGCTAGCTAGCTTAGGATGTTTAGCTAGCTTTGCTTAGCTAGCTTTAGATCTTTTCCCCTTTCTTCCATGGCCGCACGACTTCTAGAGGAGCTGCTGGAAATTATGTCCAGCCAACCACCTCCCTCAAATATTAAATACTCTCTCTCTCTTTTAATATATTTCTGTTTTTATGGTTACTGACATTTTCTTTTGGTATTTGAAAGAGATCTTTCTTTGCCAAAGAATTAAATGCAATCAATGTTTAGGGAAATAAATTCAAACTGTCTCCCGTTTTTAATTTCCTCTATTTTCCAATGTGTCTAACGGACATTATTTTTGTTTTGGTTTTAATAGATGTGAACAGAGGAACACCTTGACGATTCTTGATGATTTTGTTGACAAATCTTTGAAAATCTGAAAAAGGAAAAAGAGAAGGAAAGAAATCAAAACAGAGTGTTCATTGCATATTTTTCGGAGTATTGAAGAGCAAGTTCTTGTGCTATAAAGTTGACAAACCTCAATCCTTGCTCAAGTCATCGAGATCCGGTGAAGCATTCAAAAAGTCTCAGCTACCTGGAGATCCACATTCTTTGCTGCAGATTTGCTTCAAATTTGTAACGTTCTCTTTGAATATTTGCTCAAGTTAGGAGCTATTTGTTATCTATTCTGAAATTATTTGTAATAGGGTTAGAGATAACCCTAAGATTGTTGTTTGGCTTCCTTGTGCCGTGAAATAAGAGGGCTAGCCGGGAAGGCTAGGGGTTTGGCTGCCTTGTGCCATAAAACAAGAGGACTAGCCGGAAAGGCTAGGGGTTTGGCTGCCTTGTGCCGTTAAACAAGAGGACTAGCCAGGAAGGCTAGGGGTTTGGCTGCCTTATGCCATGAAACAAGAGGACTAGCCGGGATGGCTAGAGGTTGTAATCATTGTGATACGATTAGTGAAATTCCCAAAGGATTTTTGAGGAGTGGACATAGGAGCCGAGTTTGACACCGAACCACTATAAGCTCTCTTGTGTTTGTGATTGCTTATTCTGTGTGATTTTGTTTCGTGCACTCCACTACACCGCTGCAAATTAATTTTTTAACTAGTGATTAAGCACATATCTACGCTAGTAATTAATTTTTAAGAAACCCAATTCACCCCCCTCTTGGGTTGCTATGTCTAGGAAACAAGTGGTATCAGATCAGCGCGCTCTTGATTCCTATAGCTTTGAAGAGCTTGGAACTAAAGATCAGTAGTAATCCAAATGGAATCTATGTTGACCGAAGGATAATCAACTAATAGACCACCTTTGTTTAATGGAACAAATTACACATATTGGAAAGCACGAATGAAAATCTTCATTCAAACAATTGATTATGATTTATGGGGAATCATAATTAATGGACCATACACACCCACTGTTAAGATTGATAATATTGATATTGCAAAGCCTGAATTAGAATGGGATGAGGAAGATAAGAAATTAGCTCAATTAAATGCAAAAGCTATGAATATTCTTTATTGTTCTCTTGATGCAAATGAGTTTAACCGTATATCTACTTGCATGTATGCTAAAGAGATTTGGGATATATTTGAAGTCACCCATGAGGGTACTAATCAAGTTAAGGAATCCAAAATTAATATGCTTGTTCAAAAGTATGAATTATTTAAGATGGATTCAGCAGAAAATATCACTGATATGTTTACTAGATTTACTGATATCATTAATGGTTTGAAAAGTTTGGGAAAATCTTATGCTAACAGTGATCTTGTTAGAAAAATTTTAAAATCTTTACCTAGATCATGGGAAGCAAAAGTGACTTGCTATACAAGAAGCAAAAGACCTCAATACTTTATCACTTGAAGAATTAGTCGGTTCTTTAATGACTCATGAACTCCAACAACGACAACACAATGATGAAGATGAATCAAAGAAGAAAAGGACTATGGCATTAAAGAGTACTACTCAAGATGAAGAAAGTGAGGAAGAAATCAGTGATAGTGAAAAAGATGATGAAATGACACTTATCTCCAGAAAATTCAAGAAATTTATGAGGAGAAAGAAATTTGGAAAAAGAAAAATATTTATCAAAGGAGATCATAGCAAAGAAAAAGAAAGAAGTGAACCTCCTATATGCTTTGAGTGCAACAAACCGGGACACTACAAGCCAGATTGTCCATATCTGAAGAAAGGTCTCAAGAAATTTAAAAAGAAGGCTATTGTTGTCCCAGATAGCAACCCAAGAGAGGGGGGGGGGGGGGTGAATTGGGTCATTTAAAAATTTTAAAAACTTTGAAGTAAAACCTCCAACTTAAAATAAATCACAGATATGCAATAGTTAAGACAGAATATGCAAGGAGAAGATGAAGAGGAAGAGACAAAGAGACAAGCATGGGAAACACTAAAATTTTATAGTGGTTCGGTGTACCTACACCTACATCCACTCCCAAGTACCTCTTGGGTCCACACTATAATCAACTTTAATTATAGCAGAGTTGTTTTACAAGATCACAACTTAAACTTGTTGTTTTCTCGGGTGCACAACGAACCCAGCTAGTTTCCAAGGATCACGAGCACAAAAACCTTACACACAAGCAACTGCTTGCACAAGGCAAACTGATTCAATCACCTGATTGACTCAGTTCATAAGAAGAATAAGAATGTTTGATACAATAACTACTCCTTAAATGAGCAAATAAGACAAGTTAACTAATCAAACAAAGAGATAGAAATAAAAGCCTGATTTGCAGATTTCTATGGCTTGATTCTTCTCCTCTTTCTTGCTTTTGAATGGATCTTTCTTGAGTATTCTCTTGAAGCTCGGAAAAAAGTTGAAGAACAGGAACTAGGGCTTGCTCGTTTCTTCTTCAAACTTGAAATCTCCTCAAAATGAAAGTGTGAAGATTTAAAATTTCTCTCTTTTCTTTCAGGGAATCAATACGATTTTTCCTTTGATTTTTCCCTCTGATTTTCTCTCGGATTTTTCTCTTCTTTTTCTTCTCTATTTTTCTTGTTTTTCTCTCTTTTGAAACGGTCATATTCATCATCCTTTTATAGATCCTTCCAATACTAAGAATAGATGAAAACTATCCGTTAGAATCAAAGTGGAAGAAAAATTAGGAACAAATAAGGTAATAGCCGTTGAGATTTAAAGTAAAAAGTAGGTTTAGAGATGTTCTGACACATCTGAAAGTCGATTCTGACAATCTGGGGTCGGCTCTGACTTTCTTGGGGTTGACTCTAACTTAAAATTCCCAAACAAACCGATTTGGAGTCTGCTCTAACTTTTCTGGAGTCGATACATTTTGCTTGTGGAGTCAACTCTAACTTTTCTGGGGTCGACTCTAATTTGAGACCCAAAAACTATCTTTCTATTTTTCTATTGAAGTCGACTCTACATATTCCAGGTGTCGACTCTAGTCCGTGCCATTTTCCGGAGTCGACTCTGTGATTCTAGGTGTCGACTCTAATGTCTGCAATCTTACCTTGACATTAGAATTAAACTCCGAACTTGATTTCTCTCGAGATTTTAATCATTTAAACAAGTTATAAACTGAAACATTTAATCAAAATCATTAGTAATTTCATGAGTTATACTCAAATAGTTTTGTTTATCATCAAAATTAATAATTGGGTCAACAATCTCCCCTTTTTGATGATGACAAAAACTTTGAGTATATGCATTGGAATTCATAAACATTGTAAACCTTATCAAGATTTTAAATTTGTTCAATTTAAGATATAAGCCACAATTTCAAAGTAAGCAAAATTGAAACATAAACTATGTCGTTACCGTATCAAATAACGATTATACTCCCCTTGCATAAAATAACTTCTAACTCCCCCTTTCTTTATGCATATACAATTCTTCTTTTCTTCCCATTTTTTGTTATCAACAAAAAGGTGAAACACAATTATATAAAGGATTTTAAGGTGATATTCAGATTCAAAATAATTGAAGAGAAGAGTAAATATTCTAAGACTTTCATTCATTGCAACCATCATTGTATCAAACATTCAAATGTTTTTTCATTACATTAAAACATTTCATTACACAATTACCAAGATATAAAAGAGTAAACATCCGAAGTACAAGCTATCAACATAATATGAAAGCTAAGTTTGATTGGACATGAACATAAAAGCTGATTGGGATTTGACTTGAGTTGGCTTGGATATATATCAAAATAGAAAGTAGAAGGTCAATCAAGTGTGTTTGTAGACAATTCTCTTCAGATGACCTATTAACTCCATAATTTCATCTTTCTGTGATTTCTTGAAGCCTTCAAGACAATCCTCAATCTGTGTTATAGCAAAATCTATATCTCTTCTTAATTGTCCAGTAGCATCAATATAAGCTCTAGATCCATCTGCGATCCCTTCCAGCCTTTCAAAATCTTGTGAAGCTCAGATGATAGGGTATCTACAGATCTATCCAATGTAGATGCAATCATGTCAACTTTAGTAGAGAGCAGTCTCATCTCATTTCTCATCTCTGAATTATGCTCAGTCAATAAGGCCCTGAGCTGATCAAGCTGCCTCTCTGAAAAACCTGATGGCTTAGCCAACAAATTTGACGCCACCTGAGGAGGTGAAGAAGTGCTCGGTCCAACACCAGATGGTCCTACAACTGATGGTCCAGTAGTAGACGGTCTAGGGACATCCTCATCTCTGGCCTCCTAAGTTCTGGCTTCTTGTCCTTTCCTTTGCCACTAGCCATTTACTTTCCTGAATCCCATTCTATGAATAGTGGAGATGCTGTAGTAGTCAGTATATCTGAGATTCCTTTGCAGTTCATTCTCCATTATCTTCACTCCATGGCTTCTGAATACTAGTGTAAGAACCATACCATATGGCAGTGTAGATCTTTTCTTTGTAGCTGCCTCTGCCATATAACCAATCATCATTCCGACCAAATTTACTGGTTGATCAGTGATGATACAGTCCATCATAAGAATGTCTCGCTCTGAGACATACTGAAATCTTTTAATCTTAGGAAATAGGATTCTCCCACAAATATTATGAAGTAATCGAAGTTCCAAGTTGAGTTGATTTGCCATTACCTCCTCAAATTTAGAAACTTCTCTTCCAAGCATCCTTAACAGGGCTCCACCTCTGTCATCATGCTGACGTGCAGTCAAACCAACAATGGGCATCTCCAAAAGATTTTCTAGCGACTCTGTAGTGATTACCACTTTGGTTCCATGCACAAAACTCACAAGACCTCCTTTCCCTCTACATAAATCACTATAGAATTCTTTCACGAGGGTAGGGTAGGTCGGAACATCTAGTGAGCAAATCTTTTTCCAACCCATCTCTTTTATTTGTCTTCCTATTGAAAAACCTTCCGATTCAAATAGGTTAAAATCTACCTTCCTTCCTGTAGTGATAACCTTTCCAGCCAACAAGTCGACGCGGGAGGATGATGGAGAAGCTTCCGAAGTGAAAGAAGAGGAAGACGAAGAACTGGAATAAGATTCCTTCTCGGTTCTTTGAACGGAACGTCTCCCGGTGGGAACGGCCGCGCCAAACATGGATCCTCACCTTTTGGGAGCCATTAGAGATCAATGAAGTTGGAATCAAGGATTTTGAAGAGCTTGGAAAAGTTTGGAAAGTTTTGGAGAGGGATTTGAAGGGGATTGAAAAAGGATTGAGTCCTTAAAAGTGTCGACTCTGTCCTAATAAAGTGATGATTTTTCACTTAGAGTCGACTCCTGCAAAGTGAGGTGTTGGCTCCGAACAAAAAATTAGTCAGCGCTCGAATTAGAGTCGGCTCTGCAGAAGCCGGAGTCGGCTCTAATGAGCAGACAGAAAGATCTAAAGAAAAGGTGTCGACTCAAAATTGAGGGTGTCGACTCCACAATAGTTTTAGTGAAAAAAAATTAAATTTCAAGGATCTGAAGCTAATTTAATTCATCATCAAAATCTAGATAAATTCTCCTTAATAATTGGGGAATCAATGAATCAAATTTCTAGATAAATTTCCTTATAAGGTGTAGAAGATTTTTAAGAAATCTACCAAAATTTAGATAGTTGACCTTGAGAGTTTCAGAAAATCAATCAAAAGGATTACAAACTCCTAATTCTCCTCTAAGATAACAAAATCTCTCCTCACTCAAAGTTTTGGTAAAATATCAGCCAATTGATCATTAGTGTTCACATAATCAAGACAAATATCATTATTAGCTACATGTTCTCTAATAAAGTGATATCTAATTTCTATGTGTTTAGTTCTTGAATGTTGAATTGGATTCTTAGTTAGATTGATTGCACTAGTATTATCACATCTAATATGAATTTTATCAAGTGTGATGCCATAATCTTCAAGTTGTCGCTTAATCCAAAGGATTTGAGCACAGCAGCTTCCAGCCGCAACATACTCTGCCTCAGCAGTAGATAGTACAACCGAATTTTGCTTTTTACTAAACCAAGAGATTAAGTTACCTCCTAAAAATTAGTATGCACCACTTGTACTTTTTCTATCTAATTTACATCCAGCATAATCAGAGTCAGAATAAGCAATCAAATTAAGTGTTGAGTCTCTAGAATACCATATTCCTACATTTTTAGTTCCATTTAGATATCTAAAGATTCTTTTAACAGCAATAAAATGCGATTCTTTAGGTTCAGATTGATATCTTACACATAAACAAATAGCAAACATGATATCAGGTCTACTTGCAGTTAAGTAAAGTAGAGATCCGATCATACCTCAGTAATGTTTTTGATCTATTTTTTTACCATCTTCATCTTTGTCCAGCTTGCATGAAGGACTCATCGGCGTGTCAAGAGGTTTAGCAGACTCCATATTATTGACCCAATTATTGATTTTGATGATTAATAAAAAGATATGAGTATATTCATTTTATTACTAATAGATTTAACAAGTGTTTTAGGGCTTAAAAAGATTTGATCAATCAAAAAGGATAAAGAAATACATTTTTGAATCAATTGCCAGAAGTATGTTTCAAAATTCAGAGCCTGGAGTCGACACCTAGAAGGTCTAGAGCCAACCCCATGGCGGATCAGATGCTTTCCTGATCTTTGGCACGGTCAGGAGTCAACACTCAGAGTTTCGGAGCGACACCTAGATTTCAGGAGCCGACACTTACAGTCTCTGGAGCCGACTCCAATACGAGAATAGAAAGCATATTTTTGGACTACTCTAGAGCCGACACTTACAGTTTTTCGGAGCCGACTCCCAAATGCGACGAGCCGACACTTACCTTTTTCAGAGCCGACTCCTCAACGAACTTTTACTTTCTATTTTTGGATACTCGACTTGGAGCCGACACCTGAAAAGTTGGAGGCGACTCCAACCTATCAGGAATGGATTTTCAAAGTGTCAGAATGGCCTCCAACGGTAATATTTTCTCACCTAATCTCT
>UESW01001774.1:110573-140689 GCA_900491605.1 Calamus simplicifolius | reverse complement strand
ACTCAAGCCCGACTTTGGTCAGCACTCAAAGCCCGATGTACCATTGGTATCGAAGACCGATATACTACCAAATCCAAAAAGCTTGATGTACCATTGGCACCGAAGATCGGTGTACCATAGGATCCAAAAGCTCGATGTACCATCAGCACCGAAGATCGGTATACTATCGGATCCAAAAGCTCGATATACCATCGGCACTCAAGCCCGACTCCGATCGGCACTCAAAGCCGATGTACCATCGGCACTCAAGCCCAAGGCTAGCTCAGCATCGAAGGCCAAAGACTGACTCCAATGTCAGCAGCAAAGATCATTGGTGCAAGAAAAAGGCACCTGACGACTCTCAACTCTCAGGTCACCCTCTAGGGTTAAAGGCTCCCGAGCATGGTCCCATCCCAGCGACCCTCGGGTCATCCTCCGGGGTTCAAAAGCTCTCGATGGCCTTAACTTTGCCTCAACGGCTTTATTTTAGCCTTAGCGGCTTCAACTCTGTATCAGCGGCTAATTGACGAGCATTCCCCCAAAAATTGATGTACACTGCTTTGGTCTCCGAGGTCCCTTTGGTCTCCAGGATCCCCTCGCCCTCGGCTTTGAACTGGCACCCCCTCGGCCTCGAGCCTCCGCCTCGGCCTCGGCCTCGAGCCTCCGCCTCGGCACTTGGCCATGCATGCTCCCTTGGCCTGACTGCCACGCCATAGAGCCCCCTCAGCTACTCCCAAGCTCCTCCGGAAGCTGTCG
Organism: Calamus simplicifolius; assembly: GCA_900491605.1. Taxonomy (NCBI): domain Eukaryota; kingdom Viridiplantae; phylum Streptophyta; class Magnoliopsida; order Arecales; family Arecaceae; genus Calamus; species Calamus simplicifolius. The sequence continues at coordinate 139,954 of UESW01001774.1, read as the reverse complement.
AGCCCCCCTCGGCCATGCAAGTTGCCGAGATCCCCTCGGCCTCATAGATCCCCTCGGCTTCATACGGCCTCGACCTCAGCATCAAGTTTCCCTCGGCCTCAACTCATGCTCAGCCTCAGACCTGTTCCCTTGGCCTCGGCTTTCCTCCTCGGCCTCGTACGGCCTTGGCTTTTCTCCTCGGCCTTGGACATGTACCATCGGCACTCAAACTCGGCTCCAGTTGGCACTCAAAGCTCGATGTACCATCGGCACTCAAGCCCGAGGCCAGCTCGGCACCAAAGGCCAAAGACTGACTCCAACGTCGACACCAAACATGACATAAAGACAAACAACTACAAAAAGCTAAGTACACTACACTTTAAGAAAAAGATTCTTTTTATTAAGTGTCTGAATGCATTACAGGAAAATCAACAAAACCAACCAATCAAAAGGCTCTCAATGGTCCTACAATCATAAGGTCACTCCCGGGCCGGCCGCGAAACCCTCATGGCGATTCAAGACCTATGGTTCTAGCGACCTCGAGCCATCCCTCGGGCCGGCCACGAAACCCCCGAGGTAGTTTCAGAGGAGCTCAACGGCATCGCGGCTAACGGATACCATTTGACCTGGCTAGGATACGCCCCCGGGTCGGTTCAAATCTCTAACAGCCCGTACCCGCTTGAGTCACCTCTCGGACCAGCACACAAACACCCGAGGCGGTTCCAAAGGAGCTCGGCAGCATCGCGGCTAACGGATACTACTCGGTCTGGCTAGGATATGCCTCTGAGTTGGTTCAATTCCTAATAGCCCGTACCGCTCGAGTCACCTCCTGGACCAGCACACAAACACTCGAGGTAATTTTATTTCAGCCCTTGTGGCTCTATTTTTGCTTTGGCAATTTCATTTTTGCCTCATAGGCTCTCTTCCTCAGTGGCTTTATCTCTGTCTCAACGGCTTCATCACAGCCTCAACGGCATCATCACAGTCTCAACGGCTTCATTTTAGCCTCAGTGGCTCTAACTTTGCCTCAATGGCCAATGGCCAATCGGGTAATACCTTTGTTTAAACTATACACTTGCAATATATTACTGGTCGCTTTCAGCCATCAAGAAGCCCCAAGATAACTTACAGCTGGGAGAGGCCAACTCCTTGGCTCATAGTTGACGGGCACCCATCTCCAAATTTATGACAAAAAGAAGACCCAAAGTCAACTCACAGTCAGGAGAAAACTGACTCTCCAACTTACAGTTGATGGGCATCCGCTTTCAGGCTCCGCATCGGAAGAGGATTACTGGCTGCCAGTCAAGGGTAACCAACTTACCTTTAAACTGTGCTTAAAGTTCTTAATAGGCAAAAAGCCTGAGGCCAGCTTGGCACTGCAAGCCTGATGTACCATCGGTACCGAAGATCGGTGTACCACCGACCAGATGCCCGAGTCCACCTCAGCATTCCAAGGCAGATGTTCTATTGGTACTCAGAAGCCCGAGTCCACCTCGGCGTTCCACGACCGATGCTCTGTCGGTGCTCAGAAGCCCAAGTCTACCTTGGCAGTCCAAGACCAATGCTCCATCAGTGCTCAGAAGCCCGGGTCTACCTCGGCAATCCAAGACCGATGCTCCATCAATGCTCAGAAGCCCGAGTCTACCTTGACAATCCAAGGCCAATATTCCATCGGTGCTCAGAAGCCTGAGTCTACCTCGGCAGTCCAAGGCCGATGCTCCATCGGTGCTCAGAAGCTCGAGTCTACCTCGGCAATCCAAGACCGATGCTCCATCGGTGCTCAAAAGCTTAGGTCTAGCTCGGCAGTCCAAGACCGATGCTCCATTGGTGCTTAGAAGCCCGAGTCCACCTCGGCGTTCCAAGACCAATGTTCCATCAGTGCTCAGAAGCCCGAGTCCACCTCGGTGTTCCAAGGACGATGTTCCATCGATACTCAAAGGCCATCCCATTGCATCCCCCAAGCCGCTCGCACTGAGTTGTCATAGCACCCAGGGATGCGAGATCGTTGACAATTGGCGACATGAGGGGATCAGCCACTTGGGAGGTGACATCCCTTTCGCCTTGCTGGGGTAGGCCCACTTTGTCTAAGGGGCGAGGGGGCATCTGATGTAGCTGATCTGATGCCATTAGAGTTAACAGTAAGGGAAACTGATGGAGCCCCACTTCGGTCCCGCAGGGCGACTTTGCCCTCCGAGGTCCCCTCGGCCTCCGAGGTCCCTTTGGTCTCTGAGGTCCCCTCACCCTCGGCTTCGGACCTGGCATTCCCTCGGCCTCAGCCTCGAGCTTCCATCTCGGCCTCAGCCTCGAGCCGCCAACCTTGAGCTGCCGCTTCAGCCTCAGGCTCAAGCTGCTGCCTCGACCTTGGTTGGCCTCGAGCTTCCACCTCGACTATGCATGCTCCCTTGGCCCGACTGCCACGTCACAGCATCCATGGCTACTCCCAGGCTCCCACGGCACTTGGCCCCCATCTCCTTTCTGGCGGACGCCTTAGCCCCTCGACCTTGGCACTCGGCTACCCCCTTGGCCTCGTACAGCCTTGGCCTCGGCTCTTTCACTCGGCCTTGGCCTCAGCTCCCAGCACCGAGCTCCCCTCGGCACTCGGCTGCCCCCTTGGCCTTGCATGGCCTCAGCCTCGGCCTCAACTCCCAGCACCGAGCTCCCCTCGGCACTCGGCTGCCCCCTCGGCCTTGCACGGCCTCGGCCTCAGCCTCAGCTCCCAACACCGAGCTACCCTCGACACTCGGCTGCCCCCTCGGCCTTGCACGGCCTCGACCTCGGTGCTTCCTTTCGGCCTCGGCCTCAGCTCCTAGCACCGAGCTCCCCTCGGCACTCGGCTACCCCCTCGGCCTCGTACGGCCTTGGCCGCGGCTCTTCCAGTCGGCCTTGGCCCCAGTCAGCCTCAGCTCTAGTCTTCCTCGGCCCCACTCGGCCTTGGCCTCAGCTCCTAGCACCAAGCTCCCTCGGCACTTGGCTACCCCTTGGCCTTGCACGGCCTCGGCTCTTCCACTCGGCCTCAGCCTCAGCTCCCAGCACCGAGCTCCCCTCGGAACTTGGCAGCCCCCTCGGCCTCGCACAGCCTTGGCCTTAGCTCTTCTAGTCGACCTCAGCCTCAGCTCCTAGCACCGAGCTCCCCTCGGCACTTGGCTTCCCCCCTCGGCCTCGGCCTCGGCTCTTCCACTCAGCCTCGGCCTCAGCTCCCAGCACCAAGCTCCCCTTGGCACTCGGCTGCCCCCTTGGCCTCGGTTCTTCCCCTCGGCCTTGGCCTCAGCTCCCAGCACCGAGCTTCCCTCAGCACTCAGCTATCCCCTCGGCCTTGCATGGCCTCGGCCTTGACTCTTCCAGTCGGCCTTGGCCTCAGCTCCCAGCACTGATCTCCCCTCAGCACTCGGCTGCCCCCTCGGCCTTGCACGGCCTTGGCCTCGGCTCTTCCAGTTGGCTTCGGCCTAAGCTCCTAGCACCGAGCTCCCCTCGGCACTCGGCTGCCCCCCTTGGCCTCGTACGGCCTCGGCCTTGGCTCTTCCACTCGGCCTCGGCCTTAGCTCCCAACACCGAGCTCCCCTCGGCACTCGGCTACCCCCTCGACCTTGGCTCTTCACCTCGGCCTCGGCCTCAGCTCCCAGCATCGAGCTCCCCTTGGCACTTGGCTGCCCCCTCGGCCTCGGATAGCCTTGGCCTTGGCTCTTTCAATCGGCCTCGGCCTCAGCTCTCGGCACCGAGCTCCCCTCGGCACTCGGCTACCCCCTTGGCCTTGCACAGCCTCGGCCTCGGCTCCTCCACTCGACCTAGGCCTCAGCTCCTAGCACCGAGCTCCCCTCGGCCTTGTACGGCCTTAGCCTCAGCTCTTCCACTCGGCCTCGGCCTCAGCTCCCAGCACCGAGCTCCCCTTGGCACTCGATTGCCCCCTCAACCTTGCACGGCCTCGGCCTTGGCCTCAGCTCCCAGCACTGAGCTCCCCTCAGCACTTGGTTTCCCCCTCGATCTCATACGGCCTCGGCCCCAATCGACCTTGGCTCTAGTCGGCCTTTGCTCTTCCAGTCGGTCTCGACCCCAGTCGGCCTCGGCCCTAATCGGCTTGGCTCCAGTCTGCCTTGGCCCTAGTCAGCCTCGGCTCCAGTCGGCCTCGGTCCCAGTCGACCTCAGCTCCAGTAGGCCTCAGCCTCGGCCCAGTAGGCCTCGACTCTAGTCAGCTTCGGCTCCAGTCGGCCTCAGTCCCAGTCGGCCTCAGCTCCAGTCGGCCTCAGCTCCAAACTTCATCCACTACCCCAAGGCTACACCTTGGGGCCCACATGATTATCTTTATCATCCATCACTGTCTACGCAGGACAACCAAAAAGGCAACATGGGGGACACATCTGGCAAGCACCGTAATGGTCGGCCATGCCCTACAATAGCCTGCGATAGTTATCATGCAACGTGAGGGACACGTCTGGCAGGCACTGTAACGGTCGGCCATGCCCTGCAGCAGCCTGCGATAGCTGTCCAAACCAAAATAGCATCTACCAACTAGCTGCAGCCACCTACTCTGATGGGATATAGCCTGCAGCCTGACACATCACATGGAGGTAAGCTCCACTGTTGCTACCATCAATTAATGCTCTGACAAGTGATCATGCCCCAAGACTGACAGGCTCTAAGCATCTATAAAATGGGTAAGAGGGACCATCGACTAGGTTACTCCAAGAACGAACTCACTACACTCTAAAACACTCATTCTTGCTCACAGAGAGCACGGCTCCATTTAAATATTTAAATATTCTTTTAACAGTAAGCAAGTGTAATTCTTTAGGATTAGCTTGATATCATGCACACATGCAAACACTAAATAAAATATCTAACTTACTAGTAGTTAAATATAATAATGATTCAATCATGCCTCTATATAGTTTTAAATCAACAGACTTTTCAGAATTATAGGATTCAAGTCTACATGATGAGCTCATAGGGGTACCGATACTTTTGGATGTCTCCATGCCAAACTTCTTGATCATTTCTTGGTATATTTGGATTGGCTTATGAAGATTCCATCTTTGCTTTGTTTAATTTATAGTCCGAGAAAGTAGGTCAGCTCACCCATCATACTCATCTCGAACTCTTCCTGCATAAGCTTAGCAAAGTCCTTGCACAAAGAATCATTAGTGGAACCAAATATGATATCATAAACATAGATTTGAATAATTAATATATCTTTATTTTATCTTTTAATAAATAAAGTTGTATCCATAGTTCCTCGAATGAAATCATTACTAATCAAGAATTTTCTTAATCTTTCATACCATGCCTAGGGCGCTTGTTTCAAACCATACAAAGCCTTGTTTAATTTAAAAACGTGATTTGAAAACAAGATTTTCAAAGCCGGGTGGCTGTTCCACAAAAATTGTTCAGCGATGTATCCATTTAAGAAAGCGCTTTTAACATCCATTTGATACAATTTAAAATTTATATAATAAACATAAGCAAGAAGTAATCTAATAGCTTCTAATCTAGCAATAGGGGCATAAGTTTCATCAAAATTAATTTCCTCTTCTTGATTATAACCCTTAGCTACTAATCTTGCCTTATTTCTAATTATATTACCATTTTCATCTAATTTTTTTCTATAAACCCATTTAGTTCCAATAATTTGATGATCATGAGGTCTTTCAATAAGAGTCCAAACATTATTTCTTTCAAATTGGTTAAGTTTCTCATGCATGGCATTAATCCAATCAACATCATTTTTAGCATCATCATAACATTTAGGTTCAATTTTAGATACAAATGCCAAGTTATTACAAGCATCTCTAAATGATGATCTAGTTCTAACTCCTTGAGAAGGATCACCAATAATTTGATCTTTGGGTGACTGATAACATACCTCCAACCTCTTTCTAATTCATCATTACCTTGTGAGACTTTAGGTAGGTTAGCGTTCCCTTCTCCATTTACCTCTTGTGTATCCATGTCATTCTTATCCTTCAGTGTAATGTCCTTGAATTGATCTTCAATGTCATATGCATCATTTATACTTTTTTCCTTCCTTGATGGAAGATCATTAGATTCATCAAAGATAACATGAATTGATTCTTCAACTACTAAAGTCTTTTTATTGAATATTCTATAAGCTCTACTATGTAAAGAATATCCGAGAAAAATTCCTTCATCAGACTTAGCATCAAATTTATCATGGTTTGATTTTTCATTATTCAATACAAAACATCAGCATCCAAAAATATGAAAATAACTTATATTAGGTTTTCTTCCTTTCCAAAGTTCATATGGAGTCTTTTTCAAAACAGATCTGATTAATGCACAATTTAAAACATAACATGCAGTGTTAATAGCTTCTGCCCAACAATATTTTAGAAGATTGCTTTTACACAACATGGTACATGCCATTTCCTCTAATGTCTATTCTTTGTTTCAACTACTCCATTTTGTTGTGGTGTGTTGACCCAATTATTGATTTTGATGATTTAAAAAGATATGAGTATATTCATTTTATTACTAATAGATTTAATAAGTATTTCAGGGCTTAAAAAGATTTGATCAATCAAAAAGAATAAGAAAATACGTTTTTGAATCAATTGCTAGAAGTATGTTTCAAAATTCAGAGCCTGGAGTCGACACCTAGAAGGTCTGGAGCCAACCCCATGGCGGATCAGATGCTTTCCTGATTTTTGGCACAGTCAGGAGTCGACACTCAGAGTTTCAGAGCCAACACCTAGATTTCAGGAGCCGACACTTACAGTCTCTGGAGCTGACTCAATACGAGAACAAAAAGCATATTTTTGGACTGCTCTGGAGCCAACACTTATAGTTTTTCGGAGCCAACTCCCGAATGCGACGAGCTGACACTTACCTTTTTTGGAGCCGACTCCTCAATGAACTTTTACTTTCTATTTTTGGATACTCGACTTGGAGCCGACACCTGAAAAGTTGGAGCCGACTCCAACCTATCAGGAACAGATTTTTAAAGTGTCAGAACGGCCTCCAACGGTAATATTTTCTCACCTAATCTCTAACGGATATTTTCTTGTGTGTAGGAGGAATCCAAGGACAGAATAACAGCTAGTTTTTTACCTAATCTTGGATAAAAGAAGAATCTATAAAAGGGGAGTCCGTATGTTTGAAAAAATGATGAAAAAATAGAGAGAAAACAAATTGAAAAAATCCAAGAAGTCTTGAGCAAGAAATCAAGAGGAAAGAGTTAAAGTTTAAATCCATCAACTCCAGAAAGCTCAAAGAGAAATCCAAGGCATTCAAATTCAAAATCGGAGGATTTTTCAAAAGAAGAAAAAGAGAGCCAAAAGCCCTATTTTTTTCCTAACTTCTCATCTGCAATCTTTGTGAAGAATCCGAGCTGAGGCCTGATTCAACATCTCAAAGGAGAAGAGGAAAAGAAGAAAAGCTCAAATCAACTCTGCTTCAAACAGGCTTTTCTAATCTTTTATTTATATTGAATATTTGCTTATTTGAGGAGTTGTTTGTTATTGTAAACTCTATTCTCATTTGTTTTTGCTAGTTTAATTAGGGGATTGAATTAGTGGAGGTAGTATACCTTGGGTCAAGCTAGATTAGCTTAGGTTTGGGTTTTGTGCTGGTGAGCCCAAAAAATCAGCTGGGTTCATTGTGATCCCATGAGAAACAATAAGTTTTGAGTTGTGAGCATGTAAAATAACTCGGCTGTAATCTAGTAGATTATAGTGTGGATCCAAGTGGTACTTGGGAGTGGATGTAGGTGTTGGATACACCGAACCACTATAAAATCCTTATGTTTGCTGTGTTTTGATTCTCTCTCTCTATCTCTTTGTTTGTGGTTAATGTTTATCCTGCACTTAATCTTGTGTATTCCAAAGCCAATCATTTTAAAAGGTTAAATTTTTTAAGAACCCAATTCACCCCCCCCTCTTGGGTTGCCATCTGGGCAACAATTGATATCAGAGGAAGTGCTCATTTGAATTTGGTCTAACGATCAAGAGCTAAAGATCCAAATGGAAGCTCAAGCTAGCTCATCTTATTTAGAAGGTCAATCCACTAATCGACCTCCTTTATTTAATGGAACTAATTATAGTTATTGGAAAGCTAGGATGAAGATTTTTTTAAGCACTTGACTATGACTTATGGGGAATCATAGTTAATGGTCCACACACACCCATAATTAGAGTAGACAACATGGTGATTCCTAAACCGGAAACAGAATGTGATGAACATGATAAGAAGTTGGCTAGCTCAATGCTAAAGCCATGAATATTTTGTATTATTCATTAGATGCAAATGAATTTAATCAAATTTCTACATATATTTGCAAAAAAATTTGGGATAGATTAGAAGTTACCCATGAGGGTACTAATCAAGTAAAAGAATCAAAAATTAATATTTTGTGCATAAATATGAACTATTTAGCATGGAACAAACTGAAACAATTACATGCATGTACACAAGATTCACTGATATTGTTAATGGCTTAAAAAGTCTTAGTAAGACTTATACTAATTCTAAACTTGTGCGTAAAATTCTTAGGTCACTTCCAAGATCATGGGAAGCGAAGTGACTGCAATCCAAGAAGCCAAGGATTTAAATGTTTTACCTTTGGAGGAGCTACTTGGATCCTTAATGACTCATGAGCTAACTATGAAACACATCAAGAGGAGAAGTCAAGAAGAAGAAAACTATTGCCCTCAAGGCTGCAGAAAGTGAGGAAAGCTGCAGTGATGGTGATGATGATGAGGAGACTGCACTCCTTGCAAAGAAATTTAAAAGGTTCATGCAAAGAAGGAGACCCTTCCACAAGAAAAAGTCTGAAACAAAATGGAAGGAGAAAAAGAGAAAGAGAAGGAAAGAAAAAGAAAAAGAGCCCTTAATATGTTATGAGTGCAAGAAACCGGGGCATTTCAGATATGACTGTCCTCAATTGAAGAAAGTCTACAAGAAGAAGAAGAAGGCTTATGTTGCAACATGGAGTGATAGTGAAGAATCCTCTTCCGAGGAGAACAAAAGGAAGTTGCCAACATTTGCTTTATGGCAAACGACGACATTGAGGTAAGTTCTGAAACACCTTATGATGATTTCCTTTTGAAGAATTATATGATGCATTTAATGAGTTAGTAAGAGATTTTAAGGTTCTAAAAAGAAAAATAAATCATTAAAAAATGATAATCTAAATCTTATCAACGAAAAAGATAATCTTACTCATGAAGTTGAAAAATTGAAATAAAAAATGAAGCTTTGATTGAAGAAAAAGGATCAATTTCTAATGAAAATGATAGATTAAAGAAGGAAGTTGATAAATATAAAAATATAGTTGATAAATTTACATATAGTTCTGAAAAACTTAATTTATTATTGAGCAATCAAAGAGCTATATTTGATAAGGCTGGATTAGGTTATAGGCCTAACATAAAACAAAAGTATGTCAAAAACTTCTTTAGAAAAGAACAAGATAAAAATGAAGTTTTATGTCATTATTGTAACAAAAAGGGACACAAAGCCTTTGAATGTAATTTTAAGAAAATTAACAAGAATTTAAGTAGTAAAGGAAGGAAAATATGGGTTCCAAAAGGAACAATCTTTATTGCTACTAACCATGAAGGACCCAAGAAGGCTTGCAGCCAAAAGACCAAAGCGAAAGTGGTATCTCGATAGTGGCTGCTCAAGACACATGACGGGTGACAAGGATCAATTCATCACCCTTGAAAGCAAAAAGGGAGGAGTTGTTACGTTTGGTGACAATGGCAAAGGCCAGATCATGGATTTGGTAAATTCAAATAACTCCCTCCACATTTATTGAAAATGTCTTATATGTTAATGGTTTAAAGCATAATCTAATTAGTATTAGCCAATTGTATGATAAAGGTTTCAAAGTATCATTTGAAGCTTCTATTTGCATTATTTCTAATCCCATTGATAATAGCATTGTATTTATTGGAAATAGAAATGGCAATGTGTACTTGATTGATTTAGACAATTTGTCCACTAGTAATCATTGCTTAGTTGCTAATAATGCTAATATGAATGAGATTGGATGGCTGTGGCATCGTAGATTAGGTCATGCAAGCACACACCTAATTTCAAAATTAATCAGAATGGATTTAGTAAAAGGCCTTCCACAACTAGATTTTGAAAATAACAAAATCTGTGATGCATGTCAATTTGGAAAACAAACTAGAAACTCTTTCAAAACTAAAAATATTGTTTCCACTTCTAGGCCACTTGAACTACTTCACATGGATCTCTTTGGACCTACTAGAACCACTAGTCTAGGAGGAAAGAAATATGGTCTTGTGATTGTAGATGATTATTCTAGATACACTTGGGTATTATTTTTAGCTCATAAAGATGAGACCTTTCCAATATTTTTGAAATTCTTCAAGAAGGTCACAAATGAGAAAAACAACACCATAGTGTCTCTTAGAAGTGATCATGGCACTGAATTCAAAAATCATTTATTCGAAAACTTTTGTATTGAAAATGGCATCCATCATAATTTCTCTGCACCTAGGACACCACAACAAAATGGAGTTGTAGAAAGAAAAAATAGAACCTTAGAAGACATGCCCGTACCATGCTATGTGAAAGCAACCTACCAAAGTACTTTTGGGCGGAAGCTATAAACATGGCATGTTACATTCTTAATAGAGCTTTAATTAGGCCAATCCTTAAGAAAACTCCTTATGAACTATGGAACAATAGAAAACCAAATATCAGTTATTTTCATGCATTTGGTTGTAAATGTTTCATTCATAATAATGGTAAAGATAATCTAGGAAAATTTGATGCAAAATCAGATGAAGGCATATTCTTAGGATATTCAACATCTAGCAAAGCCTACAGAGTGTTTAACAAGAGAAACTTAATTGTAGAAGAATCTATTCATGTAGTTTTTGATGAATCTTTAGCATCGAGTTCAGGAAATATTGATGATGAGGAAGATACAAACATATTAGAAAGGGATATTGAAAAATTAATATAGATGTATCTTTAGATCATGAACAAGGAGCTAAAGATGATGATTCTCCTAGTGTTGATGTTGTTGATGCAAATCATAATGATGTAGATCTTTCTAGAGATTGGAGATAGGCCTATGGTCATCCAAAAGAATTAATTATAGGTGATCCATCTCAAGGAGTAAGAACTAGATCATCAATGAGAAACATCAATAATCATCTTGCATTTGTATCTCAAATTGAACCTAAAACCATTAAAGAGGCTGAAAAAGATAATAATTGGTTGTTAGCTATGCAAGAAGAATTAAATCAATTTACTAGGAATAATGTCTGGTCCTTAGTTGATAGACCTAAAGATCATTCAGTCATAGGATCAAAATGGGTATTTAGAAATAAATTAGATGAAAATGGCATAGTAATTAGAAACAAAGCTAGATTAGTCGCAAAAGGATATAATCAAGAAGAAGGAATTGATTTTGATGAAACTTTTGCACTGTAGTTGATTAGAAGCAATTAGATTACTACTCGCATTTGCATGTCATATGCATATCAACTTATTTCAAATGGATGTTAAAAGTGCATTTTTAAATGGATTATAAATGAGGAAGTTTTTGTTGAACACCACCTGGTTTTGAAGATCATGAATTTCCAAATCATGTTTTTAAATTGCACAAAGCACTATATGGTTTAAAGCAAGCTCCTAGAGCTTGGTATGATAGATTAAGCAAATTTCTGATTGAAAATGATTTCACTAGAGGAAATGTAGACAAAACCTTATTTTGAAAAGAAAAGACAAGGATTTATTAGTAGTACAATATATGTTGATGATATTGTATTCGGTGCTACTAACAATCTCTTGTGTCAAGAATTTGCTAAGTTAATGCAGGGTGAATTCGAAATGAGCATGATGGAGAACTCAACTTCTTCCTAGGACTTCAAATCAAGCAAAGCAAAGAGGGGATTTTCATCAACCAAGCAAAATACACAAAGGAACTTCTCAAGAAGTTTGGAATGGAGTCAATCAAACCCCTTGGAACACCTATGAGTCCTTCATGCAAATTAGACAAAGATGAAGATGGTAAGAAAGTAGATCAAAAGTACTACAGAGGTATGATCGGATCTCTACTTTACTTAACTGCAAGTAGACCAGATATCATGTTTGTTGTTTGTCTATGTGCTAGATTTCAATCTGAACCCAAAGAATCTCACTTAATTGTAGTGAAAAGAATCTTAAGATATCTAAGTGGAACTAAAAATGTAGGATTATGGTATTCTAGAGACTCAACACTAAACTTGATTGCATATTCTGACTCTGACTATGCTGATGTAAACTAGATAGAAAAAGTACAAGTGGTGCATGTCAATTCTTAGGAAGTAACTTAATCTCTTGGTTTAGCAAAAAGCAAAATTTGGTTGCATTATAACTGCTGAAGCAGAATATGTTGCAGCTGGAAGTTGCTGTGCTCAAATCCTTTGGATTAAGCGACAACTTGAAGATTATGGCATAACACTTGATAAAACTCCTATTAGATGTGATAATACAAGTGCAATAAATTTAACTAAAAATCCAATTCAACATTCAAGAACCAAACACATTGAAATTAGATATCACTTTATAAGAGAACATGTAGCTAATAATGAAATTTGTCTTGATTATGTTAATACTGAAGAACAATTAGCTGACATATTTACAAAACCTTTGAGTGAAGAGAGATTTTGTTATCTTAGAGGTGAATTAAGGATTTGTGACCCTTTGGAATGATTTTGAAACCCTTAAGGAATGACTATCTAGATCTCTATTAATTTCTGAGATTCCTTTCATATTTTAAGGATAATTTATCTAGTCATCTATGCAATTTGATTCTTCATATTCCAAAGATTTTTCCAAAAATTTATTGACCTTATTTTGACAAGTTTTGGATGTTTGAAACTCATTTATTTTTTCTCTGAAATGTCAGTGGAGTCGACACCTCAATTTGAGGAGTCGACACCTCTTCTGTGTTGCTCTCGGTCCTTGACCTTGGAGCCGACACCCATATAAGTGGAGCCGACTCAGTTTGAACGCTAACTATGTTAGCGACTTGGAGTCGACACCCGACTTTGCGGGAGTCGACACCTGGTGGTCCCAAATTGACTTTATTAGGGCAGAGTCGATACCTTCGTCATTTCTATCATTTCCAATCCCTTTCCATACTCTCTCCAAACTCTCTCAAAACCTCCCTAAGCCAAATTCTCCTCAAATCAAACATTCCCAAGGATTTCTATGGGCCTAAGCGGAGAGGATCGGTTCTTGGAGCTCCCGTAACCACCGGGAAGCGTACGGCTCAGCGTCCATCCGTGAGCATCTCCAAGTGACGATTCTTCCTCAACTCCTTCAGATAATCCTGGTCCCTCATCTCCACAGGTAGATACTTTAGCCGGGAGAGTTATTACTATGGGTAGAAAAGTAGATTTTGATTTCTTCGAGGCCAAGGGATTTTCTATTGGAAGACAAATTAAAGAGCTTGGCTAGGACAAGGTCTATTCGTTGGATGTTCCCACTTATCCGGCCCTAGTTAAGGAATTCTATTTCAATTTATCAAGGGAGACGGTGGGATTATCAGTTTTGTTAGAGGGAAGAGAGTTCACCTTACCTTTCAGAGTTTAGGACATCTTCTGAGCATCCCTGTCACTGGATTAGTTGCTGACATTCATTGTGAGAGGTCTGATGCATTATCAAGGATGTTAGGAAGAGAAGTGTCTGAATTTGAAGAAGTTAGGGCTAATCAGTTGCCCTTGGAGCTTAGATTACTTCACAACATCTATAGTAGGATCTTATTCCCTAAGACTGGCCAATTTGAGTATGTCTCAGAGCGAGACATTGTAGTTATGGACAGTGTTATGACTGGTCAGCCTATTAACCTTGCTGGGATGATGATTTTCTACATGGCTGAGGCTAGGGGCAAAAGGAGATCTTCATTGCCCTATGGTATGATTTTGACTATGGTGTTTAGAAGTCAAGGTATTGTAATTTCTGATAATGAGCCATCAAAGAACCTTAGATACACTGATTACTATAGCTTGGCTACTGTGCACCGGATGGGCTTTGTGAAGGTTAATAGTCAATGGGAGAGGAAAGGTCATCTGGATGAGAGAGCCACTGACATTAGGACTTTTGCATCATCTGAGGTTGGTCCATCAACGAGGCATCCTTCACCAGAGCCTAGCAGATCTTCACCACCTCCTGCTCTTGCTCTTGCTCCAATTCCTCTACCGCCACCTATGTCATCTGTTGGATTTTCAGAGATTCAGTTAGAGCAACTCAAGAGTTTACTTGATGCTCAAAAAGAAGAAATGAAGACAGAGTTTGATAGCCAATTTATGAATTTGAAAGAAACCCTTTACTCTTTGGATGATCGCATTAGAATGATTGAGTCTACCCTTGGTTCCTCTGCTGAATCCTTAAAGAATGATCTCAAGAACATATTTGAAGAGCTTAAGATATTGGTGGAGACTCAGAGACTTAATCTAAATGCAATGCTGAGCTTCAGGACAAAATTATGACTGCATGTGCATTTGTTGATAGAAGATTAAAGGAATTTGTAAGGACTCAGAGTGAAGGGATGGCAAGGATTGTAGAAGAACTGCAAAGACGTATTAGAAATAATTTGTAATTATCTTGTAATGAAATGTCTTTGATAATTAGTCTAGTTTGATGTTGATTTATCTTGAAGCTTTAATGTAATGATGTATAGCTTGATGTTTGATATAGTAGAGTTTCATATTGTAATATTTGACTTTTGATGTAATGAACTTATCTTATACTTAATGAATATCTTTTGATCCTTAAAAAATCTATCAATTTTGTCATTTTACTTAACCCTTCTTGATCTTTTTGTTGATTACAAAAAGGGGAGAGTTATGTAAGCATTTCCTAATCGTATATGCATTGAATGTAAAACAAAAAAGAGGGGAGAAATATTTAGCTTTTGTATATGCATTGGATCAAGTAAGCTCAATTAAGCTTAATTTATTGGTATCTAATTAATTGCACATAAGGAGAAGCAATTAAAATTGGTATCAAACATTAAAATTTTCTGTTAAAAGGAAGAACAATTGTTAAATTGAACATCATAGGGGGAGATACCTCATTCAGGGGGAGCTTACCTGTGAGGGACAAACATTTAAGAAAATTGGAGTGAGAATCCTATTGTTTACTCATGCATATACTAAATGTTTTTATAATCATAAAAAAGGGGAGATTGTTGACCCAATTATTGATTTTGATGATTAATAAAAATATGAGTATATTCATTTTATTACTAATAGATTTAACAAGTGTTTCATGGCTTAAAAAGATTCGATCAATCAAAAAGGATAAAGAAATACATTTTTAAATCAATTGCCAGAAGTATGTTTCAAAATTCAGAGCCTGGAGTCGACACCTAGAAGGTCTGGAGCCGACCCCATGGCGGATCACATGCTTTCCTGATTTTTGGCTGGTGAGCTCGAAAAACCAGCTGAGTTCGTTGTGATCCCGTGGGAAATAACAAGTTTTGAGTTATGAGCTTGTAAAACAACTTGCATGTAATCTAGTAGATTATAGTGTGGACCCAAGTGGTACTTGGGAGTGGACGTAGGTGTTGGATACACCGAACCACTATAAAATCCTTGTGTTTGATGTGTTTTGATTCTCTCTCTCTATCTCTTTGTTTGTGGTTAATATTTATCCTGCACTTAATCTTGTGTATTCCAAAGCCAATCGTTTTAAAAGGTTAAATTTTTTAAGAACCCAATTCACCCCCCCTCTTGGGTTGCCATCTAGGCCAACATGATGTTCTTGGTGCAGAAAAATTATGTTCAATTCTATTTTCATTACAAAATTCTTCAAAAGATTTATTTTCAAATTCTTTTCCATGATCACTTCGTATCGATAAAACAAAAGAATTCTTTTCGTTTGTAATTCTTTTAAATAATATTTGAAATGCTGGAAATGCTTCGTCTTTATTAGATAGAAATAAAATCCATGTAAACCGAGAGAAATCATCAATAACAATAAAACCATATCTTTTACCTCCTAGATTAGTTGTTCTTGTAGGACCGAATAAATCCATATGCAAGAGCTCCAAAGGTCTAGTGGTTGAAACCAAATTTTTTGATTTAAAAGAAACTCGGCTTTGTTTTCCAAATTGACAAGCATTACAAATTTTATCTTTTTCAAAAACAAGTTTTGGCAAACCATGTACTAAATCCTTCTTATTAATTTAGATAGTAAATTCATGCTTGCATGAGCTAGCCTACGATGCCATAACCAACTATTATCAGTTTTATTGTTTGTAGCAACTAGGCAATCAATGTTTTGATCATGCAAATCATTTAGATTAACAATGTATACATTACCATGCCTATGACCAACAAATTTCATGTTTTCATTAGCACGATTTTTAACAATGCATAAGGATGATTCAAAAGTAACATTAAATCCTTTATCACATAATTGACCAATGCTAAGTAAATTATGTTTCAATCCTTTCATAAGCAAAACATTATCAATATAAGCATGAGGTGTGATACCTATTTTTTCAATGCCAATTATTTTTCCTTGGCCATTATCAACGAAAGTAACAGCACCTCCATCTTTTGCTTCCAAAGTGATGAATTGTGATTCATCACCGGTCATGTGTCTTGAGCACTCGCTATCCAAGTACCATTATCTTTTAATTGCTCGGGTTGCAAGACACACCTACATACATAATTTCAATTTTTGTTTTTAGGTACCCAAGCTTTCTTGGGTCCTTTAGGGTTAGTCAAGATGGTTCCTTTTGGAACCCATATTTTTCTTATCTTTTATGTTTGACAAATATAAGCTTTATGTCCAATTTTTTCACATTTAAATATGTAATTTTAGTAGAATCATCAGCATGCTCATAAATATTTTTTAAAAAGTTTTATCTTTCAAAAGTATTGTATCCAAGACCAGCTCTATTGTAAATAGCTCTTTGACTATTTAAAATTATTTCTAATTTTTCTGTACTTAGACTAAATCTATCAACAATTGGTTTTAATTTATCTACTTCATTTTTCATATCTTGGTTTTCCTTTAACAATGATTCATTATCCTTTGAAATTCTTTTCTTTTCAAGAGTAAGATTTTTGATTTTATTTTTCAATTCTTTGCTCTTTGAACTTAAATTTGCAAAATCATCAATAAGTTCATAAAATGCACATTGTAATTCATCAAAGATAAAGTCATCTAAAAAGTTAGGGCTTACCTCATCATTATCAACCATGAAGCAAACATTTGCAACTTCAGTTTTCTCTTCATCTTCTGAACTCGTTGCTTCACTATCACTCCAAGTAGCCATCATTGCCTTCTTCTTTATTCTTTTAGATCCTTTCTTTAAAAGTGAACAATCTGGTCTGATGTGTCCAGGCTTCTTGCACTCACAGCATGTAGGAGGTTTACTCTTTTCCTTATCTTTGCTATGATCTCGTTTGATAAATTATTTTATTTTTCCAAATTTCTTTCTCTTCATGAAATTTTTAAATTTTCTTGAGATAAGTGCCATTTCATTATCTTTCTCACTTTCACTTGTGGTTTCTTCACTTTCATCTTCTTGAGTTGCACTCTTCAAAGCCATGGTCCTTTTCTTCTTTGATTCATCTTCATTGATATGTTGTCATTGCTGAAGCTCATGAGTCATCAAAGAACCGACCAACTCTTCAAGTGATAAAGTGTTGAGATCTTTTGCTTCTTGAATTGCAGTGGCTTTTGCTTCCCATGTCTTAGGTAAAGATCTTAAAATTTTTCTAACAAGATCACTATTAGCATAAGATTTTCCAAGACTTTTCAGTCCATTAATAATGTCAGTAAATCTTATAAACATATCAGTAATATTTTCAGCAGGATTCATCTTAAACAATTTATAGTTATGAACAAGCATATTTATTTTGGATTCCTTGACTTGATTTGTACCCTTATGGGTGACTTCAAGTCTATCCTAGATTTTCTTAGCAGACATGCAAGTAGATATGCGATTGAACTCATTTGCATCAAGAGAGCAATAAAGAACATTCATAGCCTTAGCATTTAATTGAGCTAATTTCTTATCTTGCTCATCCCATTCAGATTCAGGTTTTACAATATTAATATTTTCAATCATAATAGTGGGTGTGTGTGGTCCATTAATTATAATTCCCCATAAATCATAATCTAGTGCTTGAATGAAGATTTTCATTTGTGCTTTCCAATATGTGTAATTTGTTCCATTGAACAAAGGTGGTCTATTAGTTGATTGTCCTTCAGTCAACATAGAACTCATTGGGATAACTACTGATCTTTGGCTCCAAGATAATCAAAGCTATAGGAATCAAGAGCACTCTGCTCTGATACCACTTGTTGCCCAGATGTAGCAATCCAAGAAGGGGGTGAATTGGGTTATTAAAAAAATAAATTACTATTGCAAGTATGTGCTTAAACCCTAATTTTGATTTATAGCGGTGTAGTAGAGTGCACAGAATGATAACATTAGAGAATCAAACAACCACAAACACACAGAAGTTTATAGTGGTTCGGTGCTAAACTCAGCACCTACATCCACTCCCTAAAACCTTTGAGAGATCCATTAATCATATCACAATGATTACAACCTCTAGCCGAACCTGGCTAGCCCTCTTGTTTATATGGCACAAGGTAGCCAAAAATCCCTAGCCAAACCTAGGCTAGTCCTCTTATTTCACGGTACAAGGAAGCCAAAGCCCCTAGTCAAACCAAGCTAGTCCTCTTGTTTTACGGCACAAGGAAGCCAACAATAAATAAGGGTTGACACTAACCCTTTTACAAAAAGATCAGAGAATGATAAAGAGAAGCTCCTACAATGAGTAAATATTCAGAGTATACTTTACAACTTTTGAAGCAATAATTTTAGCAATAAATGAACGAGGTCGAAATAGCTGAAGTCTTGATTGCTTGAAATACTTTAAAGCTCTGGATGACTTTTTTTTTTGGAGCAATGAATGAACTTGAATGCACAGCAACTCTCTTATCAACCACTCAACAATATGCAATAAAAGCTCTTTTCTTGGATTTCTTCCTCTTGAAAATATCTTTTTCAAAATTGTTATGGTGTGCTTCAAATCACAGCTATTTATAATAATCCAACAGGAAAGATATCCGTTAGGCACATTAGGAATAAATGGAAATAAAAACGAGAAGAAAATATAGCTATTGTAAGATGTTTCCCTTAAGCATTGAATGCAGATCTTCATTGGAGGAAGAAAGAATCCTGAAATGATTAAAAAATCCAAAAGTTAAATGTAGCTCAAAATAGCAATAGAGAGAGAGTAAGAGATGAAAAGCAAACTCAAGAACTTAGGCCGTAGTTGGCTGAAAATAACTTCAGATAGCTGAAGTTATGAGAGCATTCGGCCAAGAGATAAGCAGCAAACCCTAGCTAGCTAGTCAGCTAGCTCACAAGAGAGGCCACGGCAAGCAAAGGCGTCCAGAGGCAGCTCCATAGGCAACTAAAATGGTTGCTAGTTAGCTTCCTAGCTAACTAATAGCAAGAGTAAACGTCAGGAGAAAAAGGTGCAGAGCTCTTAGTTAGCTCACCAGCTAACTAAGCAAAAGATAGTTAGCTCTTCAGCTAACTAACAGGCAATTTAAACGGCAGAAGAAAGAGGTCGTGCAATGCTAGTTAGCTCCCCAGCTAACTAAAATTTTAAGGCTCTCGGCTGCAAGAGTTACAGGTGAAGGGAAGTTAGCTCAATAGCTAACTAAAGAAAAGTCAGTTAGCTCACTAGCTAACTAATTTCAAAAACAACATAGAAACTGCCCAACTTAGTTAGCTCTCCAGCTAACCAAAAAAAAAAGGCAGCCACACGTCTGAATGAAGCAGTTAACTCTCCAGCTAACTAACCAAATGATAGCTAGCTCTCCAGTTAGCTAAGCAGAGAATTCAAATGGCCAGAGAGAGAGGGAGTTAGCTCTTCAACTAACTAAATTTTCAAACCTCATGGCCCGAGCTCACCTATAAAAATAGTTAGCTAATTAGTTAGCTCTAGGATAAAATAGTTAGCTAAGCAGTTAGCTTCAAGAAAACCCAGCTAGCTAAAAGATCCGGCAGCTAGCTCAACAGTTAGCTAAAATTGAAGATGGTTTGGCCAGGAAAAAATAATAGGCAACTGGAGTTAGCTAAAATGGAATCCAGTTAGCTCCAAGGCATCCCAAGCTAGCTAACCAGCTAGCTAAAATTGAAGGGCGTTCGGCCAGCACAGTGACGAGCACCTTAGCTACCTGAACGAGCTCCAGCTAGCTAACAAGCTAGCTAACCAGCTAGCTTAAATAAGCAACCGTTCGGCCAACTCACAGAGACAACTTATTAGTTAGCTGAAAGGTGTGCCAGCTAGCTAAATGGAATAACAAGTTAGCTAACCAGTTAACTCCCAAGCCAATAAAATTATCTAAGGCAAAATAGAGTTAAGTATTCTCTTACCAATTAATTTTTGCATGAAGATACTTACTTGCAAGGCGACCGAACTTTCCTGTATCAAGCTTAGAGTTGCCTAATAGTTTTGTAATCATCAAAATCAATCTGAGGTCAACAGACATAAGCATCCATGGGTCTTTGACCTGGTTATAATCCCTCCACGTATTCCTCCGAGGGATTCGTGGATGGCTTGCTTTGTTCTTGGGATTAACCAATGGCTTAACAGAGTCTGTCTGGTTTCTCTAATTTTTGGGATCGGATGTAAAGACATCATTTATCGACTGAAGCTGCTCGACCGAGCCTTTTATTTTACTTGTATTTCCTATGCTTTGATGCACTTGTAATGCCTCTTGAGAGGTTGTATTTCTCATCGATTAACAGAATAAAGAAAGTCTTTCGTTCTTTCTTCTTTTTTCAAATGTTTGCAGATGTTTGCTTTTTTCCTTTTGGCACGACCATGCAGTCTTGCTCTTTTTAGGCGCACCGAGTCATGCTCGGTTTGTAAACCTTCATTTGTGCTTGGGTAGCACTACCTTTGTTAGGCATTTTCATAGTGTTTGACCCCCTTCAGAGGAGGCATTGGTCTCTGTTCAAGCCAGAGGGAGGTCTGGGCGACCCTACTGGTTCACAAGATAGGCGCGGCCCGACAAAAAGGGGCTAAGTAGGTCTTTTCCTAAGGAGAAAATATTTGCACAATTCTGCTGATGGGCAGAGAGAAAGATTGCTTACTTGCGCCGAAGTATGATAAGACGTATCAACTGTGCTAAAATGCCTGGGAAACTTATCGGCCTTGCCGTTACTGCAGAACTGCCAGGGCTACTTGGCTTTGTCTATGGCTTCAAAGATTAACAAGAAATTCGATTTGGCTTTGGCCGAGGGTTCTGGTAGCAGAAGATGCGCTTCGGCTTTGTTCGAGGCTTTTGATAATAAGAGATGCACTTCGGTTCTGGCCGAGGCTTTTGATAATAAGAGATGCACCTTGGCTCTGCCCAAGGCTTTTGATAATAGCAGATGCACTTCAGCTCTGGCCGAGGCTTTTGATAACAAAAGAGGCCCTTCTGCTCTGGCCGAGGCTGTTGATAATAGCAGATGCACTTCGACTTTGGCCGAGGCTTTTCATGATAACAGATGCACTTCGGCTCTGGCCGAAGCTTCTCATAATAATAGATGCACTTCGTCTTTGGCCGAGGCTTCTTATAATAATAGATGCACTTTGGCTCTGGTAGAGGCTTCTCATAATAATAGATGCACTTCGGCTCTGGTCGAGGCTTCTCATAATAACAGATGCACTTCGGCTCTGGCCAAGGCTTTTCATAATAACATATGCACTTCGGCTCTGGCTGAGGCTTCTCATAATAACATATGCACTTTGGCTCTGGCCGAGGCTTCTCATAATAACAGATGCACTTCGGCTCTGGTCGAGGCTTTTCATAATAACATATACACTTTGGCTCTGGCCGAGGCTTCCAATAATAACATATGCACTTTGGCTCTGGCTGAGGCTTTTCATAATAACAGATGCACTTCGATAATAACATATGCACTTCGGCTCTGGTCGAGGCTTCTCATAATAACAGATGCACTTCGGCTCTGGCTAGGGCTTCTCATAATAACAGATGCACTTCGGCTCTGGCCGAGACTTTTCATAATAACATATGTACTTTAGCTCTGGCTGAGGCTTTTCATAATAACAAATGCACTTCGGCTCTGGCCGAGGCTTCTTATAATAATAAATGCACTTCGGCTCTAGTCGAGGCTTTTCGTAATAACAGATGCACTTCGGCTCTGGCTGAGGCTTTTCGTAATAACAGATGCACTTCGGCTCTAGCCGAGGCTTCTCATAATAACAGATGCACTTCGGCTCTGGCCGAGACTTTTCATAATAATAGATGCACTTCAGCTCTGGCTGAGGCTTTTCATAATAACAGATACACTTTGGCTCTGGCCGAGGCTTTTCATAATAACAGATGCACTTCAGCTCTGGTCGAGGCTTTTAATAATAAGAGATGCACTTCGGCTCTGGCCGAGGCTTTTCATAATAAGAAATGCACAATGTGCTGGGATGCTTCTTTTCTTTTGACTGGCATGTCGTCGATGTGCACCTCCGTGTTATGGTCGATCTATTCCGTGAAGACCTTGTTAACTAGCCTTTAGTAAGTAGCTCCTGCATTTTTCAGACTGAAAGGCATGATATGGTAATAATACGTACCTCGATCGGTTTTGAAGGTGGTCTTCTCTTCATCCTCGGGTGCCATTCGGATTCGGTTGTAGCCCGAATAGGCATCCATGAAGTCAACATCTGGTGATTTGAAGTAGCATCTACAAGCTGGTCGATCCAGGGGAGAGGAAAACTATCCTTCGGGCATGCTTTGTTGAGGTCGGTGAAGTTGATGCAGATCCACCACTTACCGTTCGACTTTTTTACCATAACAACATTTGACAGCCAGCTTGGGTAGTTTACATCCCGAATGAAGTTAGCCTTGATAAGCTTGTCAACTTCTTCCTCAATGGCCTTATGTCGCATAGGGGCGAAGCTCCTTTTCTCCTACTTAACGGGTCAGGACATCTCATCCATATTGAGATGGTGGACGAGAACACCTGGGCTGATCCTTAGCATATCAAAAGTAGACCAGGTAGAGACATCAGCATTTTGTCATAGAAAGTTGATCAGCTCCAGCCGAGGCTTCCTCTTCAGTAGCGACCCAATCTTTATAGTTCGGTTGGGCCATGCTTCATTCGGCAGTATCTCCTCTAGCTCCTCGACTGGCTCTCCTCGATGCTCGGCAAAACCCTCCCGAGCATCTAGCCTGTCAACCTTGGGCGATGTGGACTAAAGGCTGGTGATGAAGCATTGCCGAGCCATAGCTTGGCTTCCTCGAACTCCCCCAATTCCCTGTTCGGTAGGGAACTTCATGACTAGATGCTGGATGAAGATGATAGCTCTCAGGGATATTAGGCCGGGTCTCCCAAAGATTGCGTTGTAGGGCGACTGGAGCTTGGTCATTGGGAAATCTATATGAACAATGGCAACACAGGGCCAAGTTCCTGCCCAGACCGTCAAGGTCATGACTTCCTCTAGGATAATAATCATCGCCAGTGAATCCCATTAGGGTGGAGTCCATAGCTCGAAGACTCACCATGAGCAGTTTCATTTTTACATACATATTGAGGTACAGAATATTGACAGAGCCCCCACTATAGTAAGTATCTGGCTTACATCATGATTGTTTAGATTGAGAGATACAATCAGCGCATCATCATGCAGGAACTATATCTTCTAGAGATCATCATTGGAGAAGGAGAGCCCATCAGTCTGTGCTCTCTTTGGTGCTGAATCTTCTTCATCATCCCGCCGGCTCGACGGACTACCGACCGCATCGATCACATTGATGTGGCCAACAACTGAAGGATTTGGAGAAGGAGGTTACTGAGGCTCAGGCTAGCGGTTACCCCCATTTCTTGGCTTGGGCGCCCCCCTAAATTGGTTCAATCTGCCCTGCTGGATGAGCTTCTCGATTTCATTCTTCAGCTGCCAACATTCTTCGGTGTCGTGACCATGATCCCGATGGTAGCAGCAGTACTTGGTGGGGTCTCTCCGGGTCACATCCCCTCAGAGAGGAGGCGATCGAGGGAGTTGATGCTCTATCTCCATGAGGATCTGCGCCTTCGGGGCAGTGAGCGGGGTGAACCGGTTGAACCTCATAGGTAGACTTTGGGTGCAGTTCATCGGTGGTGGTGAAGGAACCCTTTGGCGGCGAGATGGGCTTAGCTGACGGACAGATCAGTGTTTGTCTGAGCCCCTGGACTCCTTCTTTCTTTCCAGCTCGGCACGGGTAGTTCTCCGTGATTCCTCGACTCTGACGTACTTGTCCACCAGAGCCATCATGTTGGAGAGGTTCGGAGGGTAACTGACCTCCAACGCCAGGTAGAAGTCACTCTCCTTCAACATCCCGCCTGCTAGGGCTGACATGACCACCTCATGGTTAAGGTGATCCACTTTCAGCATGGCCATGTTAAATCGATCGAGATAGTTCTTCAAGGATTCCCCCTCTCTTTGCTTAACCTCGGAGAGGGAATCAAATCTCCATCGGTGACGGTAGTTGCTGACAAATTGGCTGATGAAGAGGTGGCTCAACTCGTCGAATGAACCAACGGAACCTGGTTTTAAGGTATTAAACCAGGTTTGAGTAGATCCTCTAAGGGTGAAGGGGAAGGCGCAGCAGAGAATCACATCTGATGCCCCATGGAACATCATGATCGATCGAAACTACTGAGGTGGTCGTTGGGATCAGAAGATCCATGATAAGGATCGATGGTGGGCAACTTGACATGGGAGGAAATCACTTCCCCATGATCTTCTTGGAGAAGGAAATGCCCTGCTCTGCCCTATGCTGAAGTGGATGGGCTTGTCTGACGGCGTCTAACTCCTGACGCCACTCCTGAAGCATCTCCTACATCTGCTGCCTGATCCCTTCATCCAGAATGGTAGGAGGGATCAGGCGATGAGAAGGTGGTAGTGGTGTTGAATCCTGAGAGGATACCGAGAAAGGGGAGTGAACCCGCCTAGATCTGAGTGGGCTCTTTCCTCCAGCTCATTGCAGCGCCAGTCTCATCTTTGCAGGCCGGCGACCACGATCTGCCGCCTAAGCGGATCAGAAGAGGAGATTGCAGGCGGAGCGAGGGCAGCAGCCTTTTCGCGAGGCTGGGAGGTAGGAATGGCAGGGCCAGGGATTGCCTAGAATCCCTAGATCATCTAGGCCAATGCTTGAACATGTTGAACCAAAGTAGCGAACTGGTCCAGGGTTACTGCCGTTGCCGGTGAGGAAGGAGTTTCAATTGGTGGTGGTAGCGGAGGTGCTACATCACTAATTGGATCATGCCTTTGAGACGAGGCCTGATCTTGAGCCTCAGAGGTGGCTCTCTTCCGATTGGTCATTAGAGGATGCTTCTTCTGGTTTTTTTAGTCTTGTCTCCTAGATTACAAGTTTATGGGACTTGAGGCCCATCCTCTAGCGCCAATCTGTTGCCGCAAAAATCCGTTCTCCGACTCGGGTGCACTTTCGGCTCCGGGTCCGAACTTCGATCTCGATGTCTGGGGTGGAACCTGCAAGACAGTCCGTGCTCGCAAAGGATTTCCTTGGGGTTGTCCTCTGCGGGAGACCCTTCAACACCCAAGTCAGTGGAGATTCACAGCAGGCAGATGTGAGGAGAAGACTTTTCACAGAAGAATCTTCCTCCAAGCTCTCGATCGAGGCTCTAATGGAGTGATCGATTCCGTAAAGTCAAGTGAATATACAAGGTAATTTGTGCATACCTGAGAGTGTTGGCCCAGATGACAACCCAAGAGGGGTGGAGGGTGAATTGAGTTCTTTAAAAAATTTAAACCTTTTGAAATATTTGTTTGCTTAGTGTGAGTGAAAGTGAATGCAGATGCAAAAAATAAAATACAATCAATAAGATAGAGATAGAGATAGAGATAAAGGAGACACGACAAACACAAAGATTTTATAGTGGTTCGGTGTATCCAACACCTACGTCCACTCCCAAGATTCACTTGGGTCCACACTATAATGTTCCTTGATTACAGCCGAGTTGTTTTACAAGCTCACAACTCAAACTTGTTGTTTCCCGGGATCACAACGAACCCAGCTGGTTTTCCGGGCTCACCAGCACAAAAACCCTAACACAAGCTATACCAAGCTTGTATCGAGGTAAGACTACCTCCACTAGTTCAATCCCCCAGATTGAACTAGACACAAACAAAAGAAATATTATTTTTCAAGTACACAGCTCCTCAATGAGCAAATAAACAAGTAAATAAACAAGGTTTAGAAACGCCTGATTTGTAGTTGGTTGGCTTTTGAGCTTTTCTTCTTTTCTTCTTCTCCTTGCTATATTGAATCAAGCCTCAGCTCTGATTCTTCACAGTTGAAGCAGTTGAGAAGGATTGAAAAGCAAGAAACTGATCCTCTTTCTCCAATTTGGGAAGTCCACCAAAACTTTGATTTGAATGCCTTGGATTCCTCTTGAGCTTTTTGGAGTGGAGTGGATTTGAGCTAGAAGGTTTTTCTCTTGAGATTCAGGCTCTCTCTTTTTGGATTTTTGAATTGGGATTTCTCTATTTCCTTTTTTTTCTCTTTGTTTTTCCGTTCTTGTTTTTGAATGATAGTCTTCCCTCTTTATAGATGTCTTTCAAACCATTTTTGGAAGAAAACTATCCGTTGGAGTGTACCTTGCAACAAAATATATCCGTTAGAAATAAAGTAAAATAAAAATATTACCGTTAGAGCTGATCTGGCAATTTGATTTTTCGTTCCAGGTGAGTTGGAGTCGACTCTAACTTTTCGGGAGTCGGCTCTAACTCGAAACACTTTAATCTGTTAATTTTGGAGTCTTCTCTGACTTTTCTGGGGTTGACAAGATACTTTTCTGGAGTCAACTCTAACAGACCTGGAGTCGACTCTAAGTCGGGGCCAAAAAAATCAACGTTCTGTTTTTTCTGTTGGAGTCAGCTCTCACAGTCTCGGAGTCGACTCTAACATCCGTGCCAGATACTGGAGTCAGCTCTGTGATTCTTGGAGTCGACTCTAATGTCTGCAATCTTACCTAGACATTAGATTTGATCCATAACAAGATTTAACTCCTGATTTTGATAATTCAATTGACTTATAATCTGAAAAACTTAATCAAAATCATTAGAGCCTTTAATTGTTATACTCAAATAGTTTTGTTAATCATCAAAATCATCAATTGGGTCAACAATCTCCCCCTTTTTGATGATAACAAAAACTTTGAGTATATGCATTCAAAAAATTCATTCGAACTAAAGATTATAGTCATTTTAAAGCTTAAAATATTTTTAATGAAGGATTTGATGCCAATATTCAAAGTGAACTTTTAAAATTATGCATGAGTTCTATATAAGCCAACAATTATGAACATTTAAACTAAATGTATAGAAAATTGCAATTAAGCTTGTTGTTAAGCTCCCCCTGCATTGAATAGCTCCCCCTATATATAAAAATCGAATTTTAATTGAACTGATTAAAATTTCAAGTCTCTTTCTTTTCGCATAAACAATCATTTCTCCCCCTTTCTTTCTTTCTTTTTGCATATTCAACCATCTCTCCCCCTTTTTTGTTATCAGCAATAAGGAGAGTATTAGATAAAGAAAGTTATTAGAGAAAAATTATTGGTTCAATAAGACATAGGGATTCAAGCAGTCAATCATAGACAAATTTAAAAATGTGTAATTGCATTACATAAGTAAGAACTATTACATAAGTTGATTCAAGTACATTCCAAAGTGAGATACATTAGATACTCAAAATTCCTAAATACAAACTATCAAGATAAAGTAAACCTGGAGAACCTAAGATACAGAAGAGTATCAAAATCAAAATCAAAGTCAGATATGTTTGAATACAATTTTCTTCAAGTGACCTATGATTTCCATTACATCATCTTTTTGAGATTTCTTAAAATTTTCAAGACAAGCTTCAATCTGTGAGACTGCAAGGTCAATGTCCTTCTTCAGTTGACCAGTTGCATGAACATAAGATCCTGAGCCATCAGCAATGCCTTCCATCATTTCAAAGATTTTGTGAAGTTCAGCACCAAAGGATTCAACAGAATTGCTTATGGAAAAGGAAATCATGTCAAGTCTCGAGTTAAGTTCTTCTTTTAGCTGATTGAAGTCTTCTTTTAATTGATTAATCTCATGAGATCTCTGACTGTCATATTCAGCAAGTAAGGCTCTCAACTGACCAATCTGCTCATCAGAGAATCTCCCAGAAGCAGTAACAGACAGATGTGGAGGAGAGGGAACTGTGCTCGGTCTAGCTTCTGAAGGTCTAGTTGTAGATGGTCCCACAATAAATGGATCAGGGACTGATGGTCCCGCAGTGGATGGTCCAGGGATATCTTCTACTCTGGCCTCTTTAGTTCTATCTCTCTCAGCTCTTTCTTCTCATCCTCCTTTCATCCAGATACCATTTAACTTCTTAAAGCCCATCTGATGAATAGTAGAAATACTATATAGTCAGTGTGCCTTAATTTCCTTAGGGGTTCATTATCCATAATTAGCACACCTTGGCTTCTAAAGATCAATCTCAGAACCATACCATATGGCAGTGTAGATCTTTTCTTGGTAGCAGCCTCTGCCATATAACTAATCATCATGCCAGCAGGTTGACTGGCCTTCCAGTTATAATACAATCCATCAAAAGAATGTCTCGCTCCGAGACGTACTCAAATCTACCAATTTTGGGGAATAAAATTCTTCCACATATGTTGTGAAGTAACCTGAGCTCCAGATTTAATTGATTAGCAAGAATTTCCTCAAACTCGGTTACATCCCTCCCTAACATTCTTGATAATGCACCACTTCTATCATCATGCTGATATTCCATAATACCAATTGTGGGCATTTCCAATAGATTTCCAAGGATTTCAGCAGTTATTACAACTCTAGTTCCTCTTACAATACTGACTAAACCGCCTTCTCCTCTACTCAAATCATTATAAAATTCTCTTACTAGGGCAGGATAAGTGGGGATATCTAATGAACAAATCTTTTCCCACCCCATTTCTTTTAAACATCTTCCTATTGAGAATCCCTCCGACTCAAAGAAATCAAAGTTGACCTTCCTTCGAATTGTGATAGTCTTACCGGCTAGTTGATCTACTTTGGGCGAAGAGGGTGAAGGAGGGGAATCTTCTTGAGTGGCCGAAGAGGAGGATGGCGAGGGTTGCCTTCGAATCGTGCATCGCCTCGTGGGAACGGATGCTCCTCCGATGAAACCGCGCCTCTTGGGTGCCATTGAGTTGATTGGAATGTGTAATCAAAGGTCTTGAGAAGATTGGGGAGGTTGGAAAGGCTTTGGAACTCCTTGGAGGGGTTTTGGGAGACGGATAAAATGATTTGGGGTCGACTCCGCCTTTTTATTTTTGACCTACTTCGACCTAGAGTCGACTCCCGAAAACTGGGTGTCGGCTCCAAACCAGAAAGTCT